>JAQGAP010000009.1:0-145309 GCA_034697805.1 Orchesella bifasciata
ACAACGTAGCAGCGGAATGATGAAGTCTGAAGGTATCCGAGAAATCCACTTATTTTTAACAATGTTGTTTTTGAGTTTGTTTTTAGTTATCGTATTTGAGTGGTTGTGTGGTGAAACGCTTTGTTGTATTTAAGGAAGTAAAGTATCTTATTAAAGCATGGATAACAAACGTTTTTATTGTTTAAATAGAGTCTTCCGGTATCGCCAACATGAAAGCGCTGATCTTGGTCGGTAGCTATGGAACGCGCTTACGACCGCTAACACCCTTCCGACCTAAGCCACTGGTGGAATTCGCAAACAAACCGATTCTTGAACATCAAGTAAGTTACAAACGGTCAGTAATACATAGCATCTGAAGTATTTAGTATCTAACTGTACAAATCTACGTGTTTATGTTCCAGTTAGATGCACTCGTGGATGCTGGTGTCCGTCAAGTTGTTCTAGCCGTTTCATATCGGGCTGAAGAGATAGAACAGGAACTCAAAGCCTACGCTGTTCAGGTAATGTTCCATTAGCCAAATGGAAGCTCACGTCGTCAATATTTTCATTTCATTTATCCTATTTTATTATTTCAGAAAGGAGTGAAGCTTATTTTTTCACGACAATCAGAGCCGTTGGGAACTGCTGGACCATTAGCTTTAGCTAGAAAGTATTTGGAAGGCGACTCTGAGCCGTTCTTTGTACTCAACTCCGACATTATCTGTGACTTTCCGTTCAAGGATATGGTCGCTTTCCACAAAAGTCATGGATGTGAAGGAACTATTGCGGTAAGTTGATAAAAGCGATAACAGTTCTAAGCATTGGCTTTATAATTTATCCAGTATATTGTGTGTTGACATATTTCGTAGAATAAATAATTTACTTATTATGCTTTACCTTTGATTTTTTAGGTGACAAGGGTGCAGGATCCTTCAAAGTATGGAGTTGTGATCTATGATGATAAAGGCAAGGTTGGCAGCTTTATGGAAAAACCTCAGGAGTCTGTTTCAAACAAAATCAATGCAGGGCTCTATATCTTGAACTCCAAGGTTTTGGATCGGATTGAGGTAAACATATACGCTTGGTGCACTTGTAATTATGGAGGTACATTATCGTAATAACTAATTGGCCTATTATTAAAACTATAGTTACGCCCAACCAGTATTGAAAAGGAGGTATTTCCCGTTATGGCTGAAAGTCAGCAGCTGTATGCATATGAGCTGAAAGGTTATTGGAAGGATATTAGTCATCCCCAAGATTTTCTCACTGGAATGTGCCTTTATCTACAGTCAGAAGGTTCAAAGCCAGATACAAAGTTAAAGTTCAAAACCGGAACTGGAATCGTCGGCAATGTTTTAATGGTAACTATTTCTAATGTAGTTGCTTATAATATTCATAGATTTTTACTTTGTCATAAACATTATTTCACTTTTTTTTCAACCAGGACGATTCAGTCAAAGTCGGGAGTAACTGCCGAATAGGGCCAAACGTTACCATTGGTAAGGATGTCGTAATCGAAGATGGAGTTTGTATCAAGCGGTGCACAGTTCTGAGCGGTTCCAAAATCGGGTCGCACTCCTGGCTTGACAACTGCATTGTCGGATGGAATTGCAAAATTGGACAGTTTGTTGGAATGGAAAATGTCGCTGTACTTGGGGAAGATGTTATTGTCGACGATTTAGTCTTCATCTCCGGGGGGAAGGTGCTGTCTCACACAGTTGTTTATGATATTCCTAGTTTTCTACAATGTACTAAACATTATTTTACTTTTCTTTCAACTAGGATGATTCTGTCAAAGTCGGGAATAACTGCCGAATTGGGCCGTCGGTTTCTATTGAAAGGGATGTGGTAATTGAAGATGGAGTTTGTATCAAGCAGTGTAGGATTCTGAGCGGTTCCAAAATCGGCTCAATCTCCTTGCTTGACAATTGCGTTGTTGGAGAGAATTGTACAATTGGACAGAGAGTTGTAATGGAAGATTCTACGGCGAAGCGGCCGTTCACGGTTGTTAGGGCCGAAGAAGAAGTTAGGGGCATGGATATGGTGTCATTATGGGACATCTAAATCTCTATATCTGTTCCACAGATCATTATGTAAGAAAGGGAGATTATCTGTTTGTACTTCTATTACAAATTAAGAAAGTGTGTTTGTGCAAAGTGAATGATCCTGGCAGCAAATGATGTGCAGCGCTATCTCGCCAGTTTTAAACTTTTTATTATTTATGAATTTTGTTACACTATATATGTTATCTACCGATAATGTTTGTGCTAAAATAAATGGAATGTGTGCTGTTTTAATTTAAATTGTTCCGTGATCTAAATAATATGACATGCAGGATGCAGCTTTAATCTATATGATATGTGATATCTGATACATTTTTTAATAGTTATGTCACCATGACTTTCATCTTTTACTAAAGTTTGAATTTAAGAAGACGTTGTATCGCCTCTGATCTCGTACAAATAGTACACACTTGTAAGTCATTTGTTTTAATATATGTTGTCCATTGAATCAGTAAAGCTAACGTCGTGCACAAAATTTACAACTGACATTAAATGTGCCTTGGTTTATCGTAGTTAACCGATTTTACACCTTCTGATAAGCAAACGTAGGTCAATATGGTCAGGCAACGTTCCCGTTTTCATTACCACGAAAAATCTAATTAACAGTATGATGGAAATTATTCAACTATCAGATCATGAGAAAACAGTTTGGGAGCACAAATGTGTAATCAACTTTATTCATCTAATAAATATACAATAATTTTAACATTCAAAAATTGCAACGAATCCTCCATAAGTTAATATTGATGGAAACAATTGCTGTTTCAGTTTTGCTTTCCATACTACACTTTTAGGAGTCAACACACCTGGCATGAGTTTAAAGCTCCTGTTTCCTTAATACTTTTAAACTTTCAGTATTTCAACGCAATTCATTAAATATGGTAGATATGCTGTAGATATAGATTATGTATAAGTGGTATACAGCCTTTGAAGTAGAAATCATAAGTATCTATTGACAATCGAACACTAGCAATTTTAATACTCTCTACGGAGAGCAGTAAAAGCACTGCATACAAAACTGAGAAGGGGTACATCTATCTCGTGAAGCGTGAGTAGTTACTTAAACAATATTAGTATCAAATTAATCAAAATGAAGTAAAAAGAATAACACGCCAGATCTCTAGTTTCTTCTGTATAGCTAGTTCTAATGTATGTATGTATAACAGTAGTTGCACAATCAAATTAGTCTAAGATTTCACCTGTTTTACATATAACCCTGTAAAACAAAGAAAGACACCTAAAGGGCCGCACAATTACATTCAGTACATCAAGATAGTTAAGTAACTGCATCGACTAGTTAGTTTATAAGCCCATCACCGTTCCCACGCAGAGTAGGATGAATATTATATTAGGTACGTTTAAGATTGCCGTGTTCACATTTAAAGCCCATTTTTTGTACCGCACATTAATATTATACCCTTCACCGTTTTGTTTCATAGTAGTTTAAGATAATATGTAAGTACATGAAGAACATTTAAAAACATATATATATATATATGAGATTGAAAATAATTTAAATCAATATAAATTGGCCACTCATTTGTATTTAGATGGTAGGAACAGGCATTGTAATCAAAGTTACCTATCCTTAAGTTGGCAGATGATGTGAAACGAAATGAAGGGTTTGTAGTTTTTGATTGTCACATGCATATTAACAAAACCTTCCAGTAACATGTCCCACTGGTTGACATCAAGCAGTACCACCAGAGGATATTTGTGGGGCTTGTGACCCACCTCCAAACCTCACCCCATTTAATACCATGGCGGTTTCCTTGTAAAGGAACCAAATGTTTCCACTCCAAAGAACAAAGTTGATGAATCCAAACAACTAAAGAATGAGAAATGAAGCGTATGCATAAGACGACTATTTTTTGTTTCTTTTGAGAGACAACGTTCATTAAAGTGTAGACTACTTACGACGCTAATCACCAGTTTGGATACACTCGAGTAACTATAATTTGTGCATGTGTACTTAAGCCCATCACACAAGTTTCCTGATGCTGTTATCCAATCCTTGACATCAATAGCGGTGGACAGGGTAGAAACACCGTGGGCCCAAGCACTTGCTCCAGCTATCCAAAATACTGCCAGCAATATAGTGACCAGGAAATCCTATGATCATCAAATGTGGTTCATAATTCGCATCTAAAATTTTATATCGATTCAGCTTTAATCGAAGATCAATTTTTAAATATATACCACAAGTGGAGCCTTATCGTGATCCAAATACTGTCTATCCGCCAACATGTATACTGCAATCATTACAGTAGCGTACAAGAAAGATATGACGCCTGTGAAAACGAAGAACACCGCTTCGCTCTGCAAGTACAAAAAGGAAGATATAGAAATCATGGGTAAATACATTTTAAAAAGTAGCTTCTTATTAACTTTTTTAAATCATGAATCATACTTCAGCATTGCCAATCAACCCAATCTCAGGCTGCTTACAAGTGTCCGTATCTTTTGGGGGTTGTGGATACAGAAGCAATTCCTTGTCCAAACTTTAAATCAACATCCCAGTATTATTTTGAGCGAATATACTATTTAGTTAATATTATTTTTGGATAATCTTACGTGACAACTGTCTCTCACTTACTCAAATGGATATTCCACTTTGCCTTCAGCCCTAATCACGTCAGTAGAATTTGTGCAACTTATTTCGAAAGAAAATTTTCCGGAATAATCAACACACGTGGCGAATGCACATATTGCAAAGAGCTGTAAAAAAATGAATGATACGTCTCAACTTTTCAATTCGGTAGTTAAAACACGATCGTCTGCACCAACAATAACTTACCCATTGTAACACCCTGATAAAACCACGGGGTTCCTTGAATGGCTGAAAGTTAGGTTCCTAAATATAAAACAACAGTAATTGTAGTAAAATATACCATAAATTGCGTTCTACGCTCGTCATTATATTAAATACTTTGTTCAAAGAAGTGACAAATATTAAGGCACTATCATAGCAGTTCCAAGGAGCATCTATTCCGCTCTTTGTTTTACAGAAATGCATAATATATAAGCTTTGCAGTCAACAGGTGTCGGAATCAGATTGTATAAAGTGACACTTTTAGATCTGCTTACCATTTTCAGGGCGTGTATAAAACTTTCTCTTTTTCTGTTAGCGTCCCTGCTAACTTGCTGAAGAGCAAAGAATACCGGAGTACTGATCGAGTTCTGTGCACTTTTAAACCATACAGAACCACCAGTCTGAATGTCTCACAAGTGAAAGTAAACTTTGAGTTTGCTGATATGCTTTAATTTTGTTTAGGTCACAAAGTCTAAAAAATTACGCAGTGTTTTAAATATATTGATTTCAACAACAGGAAGAAGCAATCGTTCAAGGAAACTCCTGTTTCTAAAAATTCTAATTTATTGTTTCCTGTTTCATGGGTTGGTGTTGGTGTTGCTACATATTATATGTCAGTCTCTTCCAAAGCTTGCCAAAAGTTTGCTCGCTCTCCGCGTTCTGCCCGGGTTTGTTCGTGGAGCGTAGAGACACGGGTATATATTATATTAGGGAACGGAATGAGTATTTGAGATCGTGTCTGGAAGGTTTTATGTTTGTCTCTGTGCGGCATAAACTACATTATGAATGTGGACATGTGCAAGAAGCCACAGGCACAAGACAAATCCTCCTCTACTTGAAGAAGACACATCTGTTTCGGTCTCATAATATATGGATATATTCATTAGTTAGTAATGTACATATCCCTACAACTTCCCCTCACAACGCAATGTGCTATAGGGAGACACTTGTAATTACATGTCAGGAATACACATGGATAATATGATATGATAATATCATATATGATGACGTGATGATATGATGTACCTACCAACAGTACCAAACCCACGCTGAATGGAATGAAAACAAGCAATAACAAATTTTGAGTCTTCTTCTCAGGGAGATAGTGATATTGCCGCATGCAAATAATGCAAATGCAATGGGCTACCCAGCCAGCCACTTCAACATTTCAAAGCAAGCGTATCTGCACTTGTTTACCTGTTCAAAACTGTTCTTGCCCTTGCTTCCATGTATGTTAAGCTAGCTAACGACGTATGAACAACGATGTGTTATGTTTAACCACAAGCTGGCTTTTATCAAAAACTAATGCATAACTAGCAGCAGTCTTATCTCGAAAAAAATGAACGTGTGTTAGCGTTTGATTGGTTTTCTAAAGAAGATGTTTCTGAGAAATACGTGCGTACGTATGTTTGACAGTAATGGAGCTCTGGAGTAATGGGAAAATTCTCACGATAATACTCTTACATAAAATATGGAACGCATAGGAATATGTATGGGTGGGCCAATTGTAATAAAACAATGGAGCGTAATGATTTTAAGCATCATGTTATTACCATAGCATTGCAATTCGTGCTTTAAGTACTTAAATATCGTAGTATTCGACATTTGGGCTCCATCTCTATCTGAGTTTTTACATTTTAAACGGAAACTGCTACTCCAGGTGCTAATTGCTTGTGCATAATATGTTCCTCATTGCTTAACTTCCGCTCCATTAGCAGCCAAGGTGAGACAAACGCTAGAAGGCACATGTGCAGGCGTTGTCTCTTTTCATACAACAAAGACAGACAGAAAGCAGTGATTCGCAAAGCCACGTTGACTTTTAGGTGCTTTTAAGTGAATTTAACTGGAACTTGCAAATACATTGCGTATACTACTAAAAATGCCAAAAGAAATGTATGTAAAAATTTCTACTTTACATGAATCCATGGAATTATGCATATTAAAACTTGTCGGTTTGGATTGGATTCAACAGTATGAGTGAACGCTATGGACACCACGATTCCGTTTTTGGGCAACAAAATTCATACTTTTATTACTTAAGTTGCTTTAAATAGTTCATAATACATCATAAAGAACAACATACTCATGCATCATTCTACTTGAGTCTCCCTAGCTTTCCTTTTGCATGCTCATGCTAAACCGAGTTGAGTCTGCTTCCAAACTCCCTACTCTGTCAAACATGAAACCACATAACTTTCTAATAGCGTAGCGATTGGAATAACACATGGAATTGGTTGTATGCAAGCTTTTGGTGCACTGAACAAACATTCACACTGCATAATTTATACAAGAATGGTGTTTGGACAACAGAAATTAGATTCCTATAGTATTTTTTGGAGCTATTGGGTTGGTTGCTGGTGTCGACTTTTTATTAGAGGTAAAGCAAAGGGAGAAGCTAGAATGGGTTGCTGTTACTGTGGTTTTCCTTCCAGGAAAGACTTTTACCAAAGTTCCAGGAATGTCACGTTATGACCAAAACAACGCTAGATTTGTCATTGCGCTGTTGCGGTGTAGGGATAGTGATAACTACTGTCAAAATATCGAATAATGAAGTATGTGTTAAGACGGTTGTAAAGCTTGAAAAATGTCAGTGAAGCTTACCGGATATTGGATCAAGTCGAACTTACAAAATTTTATGTACGTACGTAATAAGCATGTCAATGTAAGCAAGCGTTAGGTGTTGGTAGATTCAGAAGTAGATAAAGTCATATCCATAAATGTGAATCCTACTTATGAATAGTCTAGGATGATGGTAGGCTGTTGGTATTTATCTGCATTGAGCAATAAAAACAGAAACAGAAACGTAGGTACATAAGTAAAAGACCGAACACATAAAGTTCAGTAGCAACGTCAACCTACATTTAAAATCACGCACCGTCAGCAAAACTTCCACAGTGCAACGAACTTCAGTTGGGTACATGAAAACCATAATTATCATTTTGAATTTCAACAAGCTGCAAGTTGGAAGATAATGTATAAGAATGGCAAAATTAAATACAAACAGAACAAAAGCTTTTAAATACAGCTCAACCAAATTATTCAAATATGCTGCACTTATCGTTTTGCGTTATTCGTTTCGTTTGATAATATATTGAGCGATGTCGCATCTCTGTTGTGTTCCCTTGTGAGTCTAATGAAGCGATATATGTTTGTTACATCACCAAATTGCATTTCCTTACGCATCAAGTTTCTTATTAAGGCTGCAGGGTTTTAATGTAGACCATATGAATCGTCTCCGGAGTTCCCATGTCCTATTTCAAACCTTCGAATTTTAAGAATAGCCTCACAAAACCGCATATCATATTGTGGATATGCATAGACATCAAGCTGCATATGGTCATTTCACATTTATGGAACGTAAAACGAGCAGAAATTATTTTCGGAAGCATTCCATCAACCAGCTAAGCGCATTCCCATAAAAGCTGACAAATCTTATTTCCCTTGACAAACACACACTTGTTGCTCTGTATACTGAAACTAAGAATGAAGAATGAGTACGTAGAGTACATTGTTTAATAAGTATAATATAATACTTATGTAGTAATAACGCATTGCATTGTAAATCTGGCTGGATAGAGATTTATCTTTTGTACATAAAGTATACACATACATGTGACCGGATCGCATGGAAAGGGTGTGTGTGCTCTCTTTGCTTCAGATCAGTGAATAATGCATGTGATGTTTGTGTTTCTTACATATCCATACGTGATTGAACTTGGACTTTATGCATGAGTAGTAAGTATTCATGAGCAGGCAACTTTAGTGAGCAAAATAGTTTATGTTTATGATGTATCTCTTCAACCATACTAAAAATTACAGTGAGATTAGTCACACTTTCAGCACCAGTCTTTATGCACATAATATCCATATCCAAGTAATATCCAAATAAGTTCGCTCGAGTCAACTTAACTTAATTAGGGAACGTAAAGACAAGGGATGCGATAAAAGCTTAGCTATTAGGACAGAAAAGTTGTCATATTTAATGTTACTCTTGGTAAACCATATTATCCGAACCAGCCTGGTTTTTGCTCAAGGAGTGATTGTGATTATAATTAAGCGCATTGTGATACGAATGAGAGCATAGTGCTGGACTGCAATGTCACCATCGCTCGTACCGACAAAATAAATAAAAAAGTGTTTTGAGTGTTTTGTCATCTATCATTACATGTGAGTTTTATTACCATTCCTTCTTCTTTTCCTACACTACTTTGCGTATACGAATTGGAATCCTAGCAGAGTTACTTCCCTTCTCCAAAACTGAGTTGTCTCGTTGTGTCGTGTAATTTGGTGCGTATGGGTTTGAGTGTGGAGTGGTTGCGAAATTAAAAATGTGTAACGCAAGCCGATAAAAATCATTTTAGCGCAGTTCCCTTTCTTTTCACACTCAACATTTTAATGGGCCTCTTTTGAGCTATTCCACGCCCAAATTACTTACATGCACAATACATACTTGGTTTTATCGCGTTGTACAATAATAGTGCGAATTAGTTGGTCTCGACTTTTGTGAGCACTCATTGTACTCCATACTTATGTATGTATATCATTTCTGATGATGAGTGTAAGACTCGGTGTTATTATTCATCAGGAAAAGTAGCTTGTACATACATCTTGTACAAACATAATTACATTCGGTTTAGTACATAGGTGCAAAGACTTGGTTAGCAAGTTTAGCTCATTTGTAGTTATCTCATATTCTTGCGAGATTCTCTTTCGGCGAGTGAGTAGTAAAAAGACAAGTAACATGAGTCACCCTTCTTTACAAGTCATTTTGTTGGGATCGTGATCTTGCTGCTAGCTTTGGAGTTGTTTGGGTTATGGCTAATTACTCTGATTCATAAGTAAGTAGCAGTGGCTATTAGGGAGCTTGAGTAGCTTCTTTGGGCTCATTCGCAAATATTTTGATTGAGATAATTCTTGTGCATTTTTAACAAGTGCTACGTAAGCTCTTGTATTGAATTGTGGTTATACCCAAAAGGAAATAAATGAAACTTTTTCTGCTTAAAATTGTATATTATCAAATGTGCTAGGTCATGAGTGCAGGATATAATATACTACGTATCTGAAATAGCTAGAAGATTTTGAAGTTTTATTATAGCTGATTGATTAACGTTTATTTCAGTTTTAGCAAGCATAAAGGTTTGTGTAACAACAAAACGAATCGGAACAAAGGCGTGTAGGCGGATTTTTTGTGACTGAATCGGACAAAAAACAAAGATACTAAGACAACGCTTACTCACACCTACTCGAACGAACAGCATTGAGCTCCCTTTGAAGAATGTGAAAGGAGCTAAAGCAGTGTGCAGAACTTTCTCCGCTGTCCTCACCAGAGGTCACAAACGACTCATTGGAAATTTCCGGGCAGAGCCTTTCAACATCAACTGTGATCTCACGTTCCCGTATTAAGTTTCCCCACCAACTTACGCTTCTATTAAAGGCCTGAAACAAGAAAAAACCGTTCATTTTAAAAGGCCAGAATTATAAACGGAAATTGAGAAAAACTGTTCCAGAAAAGCATCAAGATGAAAGCCGTCCGGAAAATTTTCTCTGGGAGAAGGGCAGATGAAGCAAGTATGGTCATCTCGTCTCCGGCACAGGTCACCCACAATTTTCATGTTCACCCGGACCCAGAAACAGGGGCTTTGATAGGGCTACCTGACCAATGGATGAAGATACTCAATAATGCTCTCACGTATGTTATTTCAAATAAAATTTTACGTGCTACTTATTTTTATTTTTGCTAAAATTGCAATTAATTCCAATTCCACTAATTTCCTTCTACAGTCCTGAAGACCTGAAAAAGAATCCAGAAGAAGCTGTAATGGCTCTTCACACATTTTTAAAAGTTAATCAACAGCAACATGAATACAAACCTCTGACACCTGATGCATACACCCCTGATGATTCGGAGGAACCAACTTTTAGGGGTAAATGAAATAGCAAATTTTTATACAAGCTTCACTTGATTTGACGCTAAATTTTCATTTTTACCTGATTTTGAATTCTATTTAGGATTAGAACCGTCCATCAGTGATGAATCTAAGCCACCACTGCCACCAAAAACTCAACCTAAGACAAAGGACCAAGCTGTAAGACCGATTTGACCTGTTTTCATTCTTTTTTACCATTACATGTATACCAATAGGTTTTACAGTCATTATCAATTCTTTTAATGTGGTGATTTATTTCAATACTTCTATACATACCTAAATGTTGGTGAAAAGCGCAATTTTATTTGAGTTTACCCAAGATTATCACCATTTCAATTTTCTCATTTTGATCCCTCACTTCTGAAACTGGGGTTGTGTCGTAATACCCTTCTGTCGTGTGCAGAAAAGAAGGAGGCATTATATTTACCTGATTATAATTTTTTCCAGCACGATGCATCAAAGCCTGTAACTGAAGCAGCATCATCCAAAGGGGAGGACGCTAGACACGGTCCGAACACACAAACAACCGTCTTACGAAAGCGCGGAGACCCCACTCAGAATTCGGAAGATGTCATGTCTCAGATGAGACGTATTTGTAATCCTAATGACCCCAACAAAAGATTTGAAAAAAGCAAGGAAGTGGGCTCTGGGTAAGTAGCGCACCATATTACATTCACGAAAACCCCCATTTTTACTCTCGTCAAAGAAAGTCTAATCTAAAGCAATAGCTTATCTAATACACTCGCCATTCCATTACAGTCCCTCACATATCATTATAATCTGCTTAGGAAATTCGCCGAGAAACTGAGATGTGATGTGCTATGACAAGTTCACGTTTTTCTTAGCAAAATGTTTGTGTAGGTATATATATGTATGCTCAAGTACAAGAACTTTTTGTGAGTGTGTTTATCAGGAGAAAGTCCTTGGACGGCTTTTCTAGTAGCACAGCTAGCCGTATCCATAATCGATTAGTGAGAGTATGAGGGAGCTTCTAAAAGCTTTTTTGTTCATTCATTTCGCATTATCAGTAGAAAAATTCGGGCAATATCACCAACGTCAAAATGAGTGGATGTAGACGAGTGAATTTATAACCCATTCAAGTGTCACAAGCATCTCGCATCACAAGTGCGGAAGTAAATGGATGAGTAGAAAGAAACGAAAGTAAGCCTGTTAATGTGCTATCATAACAGGGCATCCGGAACTGTGTACACGGCCTTGGATAAGGAAACTGAGAATCGAGTAGCAATAAAAGAAATTGATGTGACAAAGCAGCCCAAAAAGGAGCTCATCCTCAACGAGATCAAAGTCATGAAGGGGTTCAATCACAAAAACTTGGTGAACTTTTTGGACGCTTATGTTGTTGGTGATCATCTGTGGGTAAGTTGAGACACATAGGAAATACGTAGATATAAGGAAAGCGAGCTTACCATGTGGATGAGTCCATGTGCCTAAGTGTATGAGTCCATGTGCCTAAGTGTATGCACTGCAATGTGAACTTTCACCACCCAGAACCCTTATTTTCATGTTTTCCGTGCTGTTTAGTAAAAAATCGAAGTTTTAAAGACTCAAGTTCCCTTTTTATTAGCTACATTAGATTGCTAGGAAGAGGAAGTAAGTGGGACGTTTGAATTTTATGACAGTTTTTCTTTTCTTCGTGTAATGGCCCTCGTGTCCATATCAAAAGTAGATACTTTTATGCAGTAACGAGTGAATGAAAGGAGCTTCATCAATTATGTATTTGATTCACGGTTGTCATTGTCATGTTGCTTGCAACTCTCGCAATAGGATGAATATTAAAGGGATATGAAATCCAAATGAAATTAGCTGACAGACATCCAGCTGGATATTTATTATCCGTTACAAAGTGTGATGGAAGTTGAGAAAATTGAGTGTGAAACGATGTTTTAGTCGCTTCCTGGAACCTGGCCGTTGAATCCGAAACGAATTTTCCGTGTAAATGAGATAGGGATAGAGTGAAGTCTCTTGTAAAGTGTAGAGAATTAGATTTGTTACTTGAATTTCGACATCGTATCTAATTGAAGGTCTGCCTTTAAATCGCTTTTACGATTTCGCCCCTTTGATACATGTGAATTATGTTCGTTCCTTTATTTTTTTGATTGAGCAATCTCAATTCTGTAGCATACATATATATTTTCCAGTTTCTGGTTTTAAGGTCGTGATGGAACTTCTTCAAGGTGGCCCACTTACTGACGTCGTGACGGAGACTGTGATGCGAGAGGAACAAATTGCGACAGTTTGCAAGGAAGTTTTACAAGCGATCCACTTTCTGCATAGCAAGGTAAAGTTTGTTCTCCGTCTTCTTTCTTTTTCCGTATTTCTGTAGTCTTTTGGTGATGATGAAAACCGTTATGAAAATTTCATAGTCATGAATCAACTTATTGAAAAAATCGGGTTGGTTGCTCCGCCTGCCTTCTCTTCTTCAATTTGTATGATGATCCTCGGGCAAACTTTGATCTGGTGACAGATTGTATGCTAATAAAAATCATGCACTGCCAGCTCTTCATAAGTTATTTTTTAACTTTCACTCTCAAAATAATAATGTAGTCCTGCTACAAAAAGAAACTAGATAAAGTTGTACACTAAAAGATCCTCATTGGCAATTGTAGCTGGGACAAATATATTGCTCATCGTTCCGCTAATGTAATGCTTCAACTTTTCCAATTCTTTCATAACATCAAGCCACTCTTGAGGAAAACAGGGAAGTTGGGAGGAAAAAATATTTGTTTCTATAATTCATTCATATTCTATTGAAATGCTGAAAGTTCAAGTCATGTCATCTGCCTGTCCTCACGTTCAGCTCATGCAATATATCAAACCAGCAGTTTGTTCTTCAAAGGAAAACATATTGAGTTGTATTTCCGAAGAGATGTATACTTCTTTGAAAAGAAATTCCTCTCCAAATTTAGCCCTAATATGTAATATCCATGTCCTTTCACTTCCTCATTCATCCAAATAAAATATGATGGACGTAGTTACGTAGTTCAGTTCGACAACAAGTAAGATTTTTTCATGGCTTAAAATCAAACAGAACTTTGGCAGTTTATACGTTTGGGTAAATTTAATATATGAAGATTCATCTCTTTCATTCCTTTTGTCATGAATACATGTAGTTTTCTTTAGTCACTCAACAATTTCTTCTGAGAAAGATCCTTTCAAAAAAATTTTTATTTTAATACTTTTTTGCTCATCATTTACAAAAACCACATGAAGATCACATGAGCTTAGACATTTTTGTAGTTTCTATCTTTACGGACCCCCCACTGTGAAGTAGGGCACGAGATTTTCAAACGAATGAAAATAGAGGAGTGTATACAGGCCACTGGAACACAAAAGGTTTTTTTCAAATCAAGAGCCGATTTCGAATATCTATGTCGGGATTTTTTTTTGTCATAAATACTCACACATCTTGTTGCTTTTATTTGAAAAGAATTGAGTTATTTTCAGACTTCATATTCCGGAAGTATTAAAATGAACATCATTGTGTATATTTCCATACGTGGAAATTTCTAAGTTGTTGTAATACATTCGTAGAATCATTATAATCCGCTACATCAGAAAAAATGGTCTGTCTCGAATAAATGTATTCAGAGGCGAAGCCAACAAAGCATTTATCATCGAGCTTTGAACAGAATACAAGAAACTCCAATTATAGGGAAAGGTGTATCATTATTTTAAGTGAGGACAGGATGTCTGAATTAGAATTAGGACGTGTGTATATTATGCAAAAAGGATCGAGTATCAACATAGGGTGAAAATAGGATGTTATTAAATGCTATAAATAAAATGCACCGGAAGTTTGAACGGTGGGCTTACCGTTATTGATATTTTCAAAGAAATAAATTGCTTTTTTTTTGTTACACACAGGGCATCATCCACCGTGACATTAAGTCTGATAACGTACTTCTTGGGATCGATGGCTCAGTGAAAGTAACTGATTTTGGGTTTTGTGCCAACGTGCAAGGGGATGAGAAGCGAACTACCATGGTCGGAACGCCGTACTGGATGGCGCCTGAGGTAAATTCAATGCTAACTTTTTTAAGCCCATGATTGTAAGTAGGTTACAACCCTCTTGCTATTTGTATAATGTTAAGTATCATCGTTTGAAATTGGAAAGGGTAAAGAAATTTTAAGTCCAGTGCTATCAAATGCGCCATAATGACAATGATCTCTTCCAAGCCATTTCTGCGAATCCTTTTATAAACGTGATCACAAAGGCATCATTGTTAAAGGGAGTGCTTTCAATCTTTTAATTTTTTCCAAGAACTCTCGCCATAAACACACAACGGTTCTAATAATGGTGGGGATTCGACACACTCGCCTTTAATGTTGGATCCGTTCGTTGCTCTGCTTCCTTACTTTCGTGAATGGATCAGCTAAATACTGTTGATAGCACTGGCGCAGCGTTAGTTTTCTTGGAAAAGGTGTGTAGTTTCGAGTAAGAATTAGACGCTGTCTTGGAACAGCGTAGAAAGAGAGAGTTGGAGTGAGGTAAGCTGGGTGAAATAAAAGTCGTCTGTCCGCCCACCAGTTATCACTTATCTTGTTGGAAGCACTCTTCCTCAGAAATTCTGGCTGGAGAACGCCTTCCCTTAATGCTTTTCCCTTGATTTACATCAGCCACTCACATCTAATATTAAACAAGCAAAGGTATTTTCCTTAACTCTTTTTCCCAAGAAGCCCAGTATGAGTGGAAGTACCTTCTGTATATGGCTACGTATGAAGGACATCGACAAAGAATATGTTAGAGTAGTAGAAGAGGTGCACCAAGCCCCCAATAGTTTTGAAGGCAATGCTTCTTTTTTCTGTTTTCATCTTTGTTCCATCGCATGAGCAGATTTCCGTTATATATCCATTCCTTCCTCTCACAGCAACCACCCATCATCATCATCCTTCATTCACCCAGTTGGTGGCTGTACATTCTCCTCGTCATCGTTTTATTCTTCTCGCTTGCTATTCATCCATTCTTCACTTTACTTTCTCGAATCGGCCATTTCCTTTGAAACGGGATTGTGGTTGATTTGATTTGATTTCTTCCGAATGCGATTGGATATGTTTGAGCTGAGCTCAGTCATAGATAGTTTGATGATCGCCTCTGTTTCGTTCTCAGCTGCTGGCCTCTCTCTCTCACTCGCCTTCCCATTTTATATTATCCTGCTGATTAAAGTACAAACCAAAGCCAAAGACTACCATAAACTTCAAGAAAGCTTTGCTTACTTTTTTCTCTGTTTTGTAATATCCTATCCTCTTTCTCCGTTCCGCTGACATAATGGCTCACAGTCAGTGTGTATGTGTGCTTAGACTCGTCGACTCAGGAAACAAGGTTAGCAAGACACCCGGTGAGATTCTGGATTAATTTTGAATGCATACATTTATCCAACCCATATTTTCCTAGTTGCTCAATGCCACCCAATATCCCGTTTCCTCTACTCTCACTGTTTTGCATACATGGTCACAATCACAACCGCTTCCGATTCCATTGTGATGCTCAAAAGTTAAAACAGTATCCATCGTCTACTGAATTGACGAGAAAACCACATGGATATTGTATGAGCAGTGATACATCCACCTATTTCACTTTCACCGGGGTGGAACGCTCTGTGTAACTTAAAAGGGAAAAATGAATATACACGGAATGGAAATGCAATGAGTTGTGCCCAAAGAAGCTTGATGAGAGAATGCATCGAAAAGCTGTTCCATACAGAGATCCTCGTAGGGGTCCATCATATCATAATACTATGAAAAAGTTATCATATCGTATCCTCTCCTATCATGGACACGTACACGTTTCAGTAAAATGCCAAAAACGACATTATAATAGCCTAATATGTATGTACAATATGTTGGTACTACCATGTCTCTCTCTCTAATCGTAAGGGAGCCTGTATATGACTTTCTTCTTGCCTTTTATTTTCTCCTTGTACACGATTCTCTATAGATATCACGCTAATATTCTATTTTCTAGTTGATATCCTCCTTTATAATGTACTTCTAAACATATACACTGATTCAAGAGCCACTGGCTTCGTTTTTATCCTTTCTCTTCTCGAGACGACGACATAGATCTAAAGCCTTGCTTTGATTCAAACGGCAACAAAGACAAGGCTCCCTGTGACCAAGATGAGCTTTCCCATAGAAATCCTCTTTCGAGCCAAAAATATAAGGATGAAATACATACTTTCAACCGGGCCTAGATTAGATTGGTTCGGTCTTGAATTTGCTGTGATTTTGAAGATAGAAGAGGAGGAGGAGAAGACGAAAGGGAGTATAGAGGAGAAAAAACTATAGTGTTGAGAAATACATACTAAACATATCGATGATAGAACTTGGAAAGAGTGGTTGAAGTAGTCCTTTGAGATTGGATGCCTTTTACTTACTTTGCATACGTACTACCGAGTTTGGAACGCTGCTAGTAGGTAGGAGAAGGAATATAGGGCGCTGGAAACTTTTCCCCTTTCACCGTTGAGCTTCATATTGGTGGTGGGATGGGAGGAAATACTAAAAATACATTTTATTCTGGGAGAGAAGTTTCCTGGTCATAAAATACCGCGGCAATATATTGGGTTTCTTTTCTTTAATTAAGCTTATTTTGCTAAAGGAATTTTTGATCCGTGCAACACAAAATGAAGGCGTTCTTCTTATTTTGTGAAATAGCAGAGCTACACACAATGCCTCCCTCGCTTGCTTTCTCTCTCTCTCTCTCTTCCTTCTCTGAGCCGATTGTGCCGGAGTGAAGTAAGCCGGGACTTAAAACTCAACATGGAGGATTTCATAATGCTTCCAAGGTTCACAAGTATTTTCTCTTGGAGAACTTACGAGACTAACCATAGCAAACGATTGAAAAAAAAGTTGAAAAGTCTACTTTAGAGAAAGTAGGAGGATTTTCAGAGGAAATTATTCAGATTATTTTGAACAATAAATTCATTCCGCTCATGAAAAATCTGTTAATATCTATTAATGTAGCGTTAAGAAGGCATAAATAGGTTTATTTATCTTATGAGTATGTAGAAAGCCGGGTACTCCTCCGGCTCTGTAATTTTTAGTCGCTTTTGCAAATATTAAGCATACAGGCTTAGAAATTCATTATCTAAAGTACCATCATGTTCCTTCCTTTGTTGATTACAGGTGGTTACCCGAAAGCAGTATGGGGCAAAGGTAGACATATGGTCGTTGGGCATCATGGCAATTGAAATGATTGCTGGGGAGCCCCCATACCTTCAAGAAGCTCCTTTGCGAGCTCTCTACCTCATTGCCACAACGGGAAGGCCAGATATTCCTGATTGGAACAAGTTATCACGGGAGTTCCAGGACTTTCTTGATCGATGTCTTCAGGAGAATGTGGATGCTCGGTTTTCGGCAGCCCAGTTGCTAGAACATCCATTCCTCAGCAAGGCCGTGGCTACCCGCTCCCTCATTCCATTAATCAAAGAGGCTCAACGAGTATTACACAAAGAAATATAAATTAGACAGTGATTTTTTTTCCCGCAGTAGAGTATTATTTATCCATTTGTAATGTATTATCAAACACTAAACGTCACACGTTGCATTGTGATACGACCTATTGAATGATGGAGATGGAGACTATTTATACAGATAATGGGGATGATATGATGATGATATCATCAAATTATGTTTAATCAATCATTTTTCATGCCTCTGGACTTATTGTTACTATCTTTGTTTTTTTTAAATTCTTGCAATGTTTAATTTTTCTGGATAATCAAAGTTTTACTTCTGCATAGTATTCAATGTTTTGTTTGATTGCCAAAGCATAAATGTAAGTCGCAATATCTTTAGAAGGAGTTTTAAAGTTCATAGTTTAAAATGTTTTCTTTGTACTTTTAGACTACAGTCGTCAGTTTCATGTCAACATTTTCCATTACGTGAGTTGTTTAGAATAATAAAAAATGTTAGATTAAGCTGGTTAATCAATAAACACCTTAAATTATTAACGATATAATCCATTGGAGATTTTATAGTGCACACAAGAATACAAAGAATCATAACCATTCCAAACTGGATGAAATTCAAATGAATATGATAGATGCATAATTTATCAGTGTGTATTCAGCACACCATACATAAATAATATGTGAAACTGTTAGTATGTTACGTGGGTAGGCACGTGCGTAAGTACTGCTACGTCAAATTATATTTGGAAGGATGAAAATTCGAAACCACTGCACTGTTCTTTGATCTTCAAACCGGAATTGGTTTAGCTTTTGAATCTGATTTTCAGCTGTAAAACTTTGCCAAGTGCTGTTTCTCCCAGCGTGTCTAAATGTGGATTTCAAACAGCAGAGGAATTACTGGAACCCAAACTGTGGTTACTTCCATCATTTAACCGGTGAACAGTAAGTACCTAGTTTGTACGTGGGATGATTGTGTGTTGTGTCGGAAATAGGAAATAGGTTGTATGGGACGCTGATGCGATGTGATGTTTTGTGGTTTCAAGATAGAAGAGAGTACTTAAAAGCAATACCACATATGAATGATGGCTTGTTGTACGGTTATAAATAACATTGACATTTCCGTTTTCAAAAAACTTCTGTCCCATTATCTCTTTTAACGCAGCCAAGCATGAGGCTGACACTGACGTCAAGTCGGGATACAATGCTTGCAGCAGATGAATGTTGGAATGCTTGATTGTATTGGATGGGAACCATGTTAATTATTTATTCTGATACAATATATCTACATCATTTGATCGGTTTGTGAATGTAAGGTTTCCATTTATTTAAGTGTGATTCCATTTTGTTCTAAGGCAAACTCTGTGATAAACAAGGAAATGGTTTTAGTAGCTGCGGTTTATCATTTGTGCTCTTTAACACACAATTTCTAGCCCGATGAGTTGTTTTTGTAGGAAAAAGTGCATTCCATTTATATGCAAATTTGGGGTAATGAAGGCCCTTTAAATGGACATAATAACCCTGTATATATAGAAGTTGAGACTTGCCCACAACTTCCCTATGCTTTCTTCTGAGCATAAGCCAATAGGATCTAATGGGATTGTTAGAGGAAATTTAAAACGGAAATAGAAACGAATTACTGCGTGATTTCATACGTCATGTCATAGTTATAGCTTCATGTATGCATAAAAGATAAATGTAATGGAAACAGCAGAGCAGCTAAAATAAACTACCATACCGGCTTACTTTATGTTTAAAATCAAAAGATCATAGATCTATAAGCTTCCAAACGTTCTCCTCGCAAACATTGTCATTCTATATGTACGAATATACTTAACATACTCAAAAATATTAGTCCTCAGAACTACGGGTTGCAAATGAAGCAAGGTTACGCTTATGCAAAATCCTCAATTCCTAGAATTTAAAACAATAGTGTAGTTGAGAAATGCACTTTGCTAGAAGGAATTTGTAATGTATAGTTCTTTTATTTTTTTTTTATTTTTTCATGATATTGATTAATACATTGGAAAGAGCAAAGTATATGAATGGGGTTGAATGTCCTTCGTTCCCTTTTTCATATAATAATTACGCTTCACATTACACTTACTATCTTGCGACTAAGCTGATGCTTCTACAGATTTTACATCCTTCGAATTACCTTTTCCAATTAGTCCTACCAAAATTACGTTTCCAATTTAATTGAATCTTTATTTTGGTGTTATTTTAAAACTGTCAAAATGTCCATTTCCAATGTCCAATATTTCGTTACCATAATATTACTATTAACCCTTTCCAAGGATTCGATGGGGGAAAAAGCTGCCACGGTCAGGGATCCAGGTAATTCATCAGTAGAATTAAAATTACTAGTAATATTTTGAAATAAAATAATAATGGTCGATATAATTATGTATTAGCAGTTGGACCGGCTGACGAACCTGTGAAACCTTCTGAGACTCCCTTGCTGTTAGTAACTCGACCGCTGATGAAAATAAGCTATTATTATTGCGCAAAAGTCCTTCCAAAATACGACTGGACCGCATCATGTCTAGTCATTGATAACCTGATTAAAGCTGATATATATACCCACAATAGTTCCGGCACCTATGAATTGTCCGATGCTCTGGCAAAGTGTGGAAACTATTTCAGAGGTGAAAGTAATTGGACCACACTTAGCGAAGAAAGTGATGAAACTGACGATGAGCCAATTGAAGAGCCAGAACCAAACATAGTAACTAAATTTTTAAGCAAAGCACTCCATGAAACAACACGTTTTGTGAATAGTGTACCCTTTTATGCTTCGAGAAATTTAAACATAGGCAGAGCAACAAGGGTTAACCCAGACGTAGTCAAAATCGTCAGGTTATTGCACAAAATTGCAATACGGGCATGTCAACCAAAGACCTTATTCGAGATACGAGAGAAATATTTTAAGAAGCTGCAGGGATTCATCGACCTGGCAGTTAATGTGGAACTGGATGAGGACGATGACATGTCGCATCTATCTCTAAGAGAAGCATTAGAGGAATATCTTTCTTCTCCTCGTGGGGAGCTGTGGGAAATTTCAGAAGAGTTAGTCAAACAGGAACAAAGAGAAAAAGACGAGGAAGAATAAGAGTTAATAATGTTGACTTCACATATGTAATGTAATAGAGGGATGAAAATATATGAACTGACGTACAATATAAAAAAATACGTGAATTCGTAGTATTTGTTTTTTATACTTTGTTTGTAAACAACTTTTCATGGTGGCGGTATTTGATTTTTTGGTGATTATTGTAGTTGTATAATACAAAAACTGGAAAATGTGTTGAAAGAAATAACATCAGCACATTTCTAAGTGAATCCCACAATGAATGAAATAAATGGCATTTAACAAATGTATGGTTGATTGATGAATTGAAATGGAAAGGACGAATTAAATACTGTATCAGCTAGTAGTGTACAGAGTTAATTGTTTTCATTGGCATAGCACTAAAAACGAGCATTGACACCTTTAGTTTATTTTGTAGCACTTCATCGTAATTCTCAACTTGTTTTTCAAAGTTCTACCAGTCCATTTCAATTCAGTTGACTAAGGGCTCGCTGCAATCGTTAGAATTTACAAGTAGGGTGAAGACGTTTCAAACGGCGTGTGTGTAATAGTGTTTTTTAAATATAGCGTAGGTAGCTCGGGATTTTAAGGTGCTATTTGTAATATAATATTCGTATATTCTTTGTGGGATAACAGTTACGTAGGTCATACAGAATATTAAATTGCCCATTTTCAGCTCTTCCGTCATTGCATTATCCTTATAGGCAGACGATGGCAAATCTCATCAGCATTTTGGATAGTATGCTCCCAAATTTTGTGAAGCCTTTGAAAAGTAAACAAAGAGAAGAAGAGATAAGAAGTGTGCTTGCGTGAACATACGCAAAATGCTTTCTGACTCATAATTACAATAGCATGCAGTCATATAATAGCGGATTTCAGCATGTTAAATGCACACAATGTGACGCTTAATTTCTGTACCAAACCGTGCAAAGTGTGTATTATGGGACGACAGTAGCGTTTCCCCTTTTCGTGAAATTCACTAAAAACATTTCCCTTTGGGAGCTGGTGGTGCGGTGTCCGCTACGGTTGGTGCATATGAACTTTTAATTTGACGGTTGCTCACAATCCTATATAAACTCCCTATCTCATTCCCAAACATATTCGTTTCCCACAAATTTGTGTAAGGTTGTTGCGTTGTATAACGTTTAGAATTTTCCTTTGATCAATGTTTTCATGGGTATATGACTGGAAAACTTTGAACAACGAGGGCAATCGAAAAAAGCGACCTTCACAAGAAAACTATCTCATCCTACTTTCCTTTCATCTTGTAAAATTAAACTTACCAGAACAGCATGATGTGCCATGGTGATATTAATATACGCCAGTGTGTCCTTTTCATGCATGTGGATCCATCCGGCAATCATTCCCCATAATTACGCGTATGTATGAGCGGAGCAAAAAACAATTTTTTCGGCTAGAATTACGTTTTCGGATTTTATACTTTGTTTTATTTCACATTTACAATTTAGCTGTTTGAAAAGCAACAATTTTCCACCATACACAAATACTCATTATACTAAAAACCTTGAAACAAATTTAACTTACCCACACTGTGGAAAGTTCACAACATCAAATTTAAAGCTGCTAGATCATATAACACGAATGAAGTACTGTTAACTTTGAAAAGTAAAAGCAACGCAAAAACACTTTCACTTTGGATATACTCACAAGAAAATTTCAATAAATAACCATAAATACGTATCATTTTCCATGATAACAGTAATACTTTACCTTGAAAATGTTAAGAATAAGTAATACGCAAAAAGAGGAGAAAATGTACCCTACAATTTTCATTGTTAATATTTATATCACATTACAGACATGGATTGGTTTGGCATGTAATCAATTTTGTCTAAAAATGATTTCACTGGAAACATGACCACATAAAGATATAACTAAACATTCATAATTTGATCATAAAAACATTGCAGACAGAACCATATCATATTGTAATTTGAAATGTACGTATATAAACACCTGTGGCAAGGTAACTCATAAAATACATACTGGAAACATAATATCATACATATATTATTTGTGATTCACAGTTACCATGATAGTTTTATGTATAACACGACATGACAAAGATAGATATATTATACACGCACTTTTTACTGTTCAGGTAGGAGGGGATATGAATAGTTTGGCGGATGGGAATTCCCATAACATTTTTTATCAGCCCGGTGATCGGGTCCTATTTTTTACTCCAGAATAAGTAGCTGCAAAAGCTTTCTTGTCATTTACTCACATGTCTCCACAATTTCATTTCAGTTAGGTAGAAGAAGTAAATCATATTGTATCTTCAGAAAAACATTGTTCGCTCAACGTTGATTAATGTGTTTAGAACATTTCTTTCCAACCGCATCAAATATTGAGGACTGACTAGGTATTTTGTATGTTATCACCACCTCCCACGTGTGTTGCTGATGCTGGTAACAGTGATTATTAATTATTATGCTTTTCACCCAGTTCACCGTTATTTCTAGCATCATCATACACATAATAACTTTTCCCTTATATTTTCTTTTGCTTCGGAAAATCAAGTTTTGTATACTTACCCCGTGTTTTCTAACACATATTGTTTAAAAAACATGATATTTATAAGTACATGTATAGTTACAGTACATTGGTATTCGAATACCTTTATATTACAATATATCACACAAGGACCAGTTCATTGTGCCACGAATAAGGGAGTCTGTCTACTACCTACAGTTCTCACTAGTTAACTATTTAAAATAGACAATGTTTGTATCGACATGACAACTAGTTTAATGATAAAATGACCAGTATATTTGGAGGGGGCATATAAGTTACGAAATATTGTTGGGGTAGGGTGGGAAATATGGGGAATACTGTAAATTTTAATACTTGCTAAACGATCACTACGTTTTTCCCCTTTAGCCATATATTATTAATGTCCTACACTTTAAGATCTACAACTGTACTCCCTAAATGGTACTCAAACTAAAATTAGATAATGGACTTGTTTTATCTATCAGTTTCACAAATCGTTAAGTTTAATTTAGTACCCCTCACAAATTTGGATATAGTAAGTGTATTTCACATGTATTTAAGGTATCAACTATATTGCAATGATTTATCATTTGTAGTACACCTCCACTAACACGACACAAATCAGGTATTTAAAGTTTTTCACTGGTGTTTAGAGTCTATAACAATAACGTTATGAAATTCAAAAACTGAACAAGCAGAATAAAAAAACGCAATACAATATAATATCTAATACTTTCTTTCGGTTACTTTCTCCTACTCTCGTTGAATCTCAAAGGGCAAAGAATCCAAAAAAGAGAGACTGAGTGAGTGAAGCAGTCAAACTTTGGTCGAACATTTGTACCTACATATAAAGTAGTAAACCTACCCAGATCGCAAGACAATGAGAACGAGTATTAAAATATTTTCATGAAGCCGCCACCCTATAGTCACTAACGTTATTATTTCAATGATAAAATTCAAAGACATACACACGATTCACAATTATTTTTTTGACACTTAAAGTACTAACCTTCAGGAAGTAGCTTAACTTGTAGTAGTTCAAAAGATTAAATTTCCACGTAAAAACACGACGGTAATAAAAAGATATATGTCATCTTCACCATTACCTCACCACCGTCACGGTTTTCTCTGTCGGTTTCTATTTCTCTACTACGTCTACCATAATAATTGTATTATGGACTATTGCATGTTACTTTATATCTCTCGAAGCATCTTTCTGCTCATGCTACTCTATTACTGTTCGTTCCGCATGAGAAAAATATGATGTACAATAATATTATTATGAATATTACACATACACATTTAATTATTTATACATTTCATGTTTGTTGATAATTTATCTGCATCAAATGTTAGTCGTTTTTGGCTTATATAATTTTCAAAAGTGTAGTTAAATTCTTAATGGTTTGCTTTCAGTTTTAACTAATGCGTTTCGCTCAGTTTTATATATTCTTGGGTTTCCGACATTTTCCCAAACGTTTGATTTCTAGTGTCGTCAGTCGTCGTGGCGAGGTAAAATGTTTATGATTAATGCAATACGTTTTATACGACTGTGGGAAAGTACTTGATGATATTTGATGACGTTTAAATCCCATTCTTGACGAATGGTATGTGGTATTTGGATACTGGATTAAGTAGGTAGTTATTTGCAAATTCCCAAAATTGATGGGATTTGGTTTCACTGATAAATGGAGTTTCGTTATCTACATCGAGAATCATTATGAGAGAGAGATTGTAGATTTCTTTACTTGTTATCGGGAATCTTTAAGCCTCATTGTGTCTCATGAATTGTTTGTTGAGCCCGAAAACGAGAGAGGAGGCAACGTTTGATTGTCCAGAATCAGTGGATGAACGAACTCCTCGGAAGACAGTAGTCTGAAGTGTTCTCTTCCACTTCTCTTGAGTTGATTTCAGTTTCAGAAGCCATAAATTCTGAAAAATAGGAAATATCATCATCTTCAATTTATGCGACGAGAACAAAAATAAACAAACTTGAATGCAATGTATTTGGAAACTGGTATATATCAATGGGTGGGTAGACGACAGTGTTGAATCTAGTAATAACTAAAGATGATGCACTGGATCGGATGACATTTGAAGTGAGGGAGAATGAAAATAAAAGTCAGATGTATAAACGATAAGGAGCTATGAAACTAGCTGAATGACGCAGAAAACTGCTAGAAAAATCTGCAGCCGCTTGATATTTTCCATTTATAGGAAACAAATTTAATGCAATGCTCGTTTTCTAGTCGTTTCGAGATGATAGAAGTTTAGTACTTAGGCAGGCATCATTATTATGTATCGTTGTATAACGTGTTTTTCATGTTGGACTAAGAAACATGTCAGAGACGTATTTGGGATATCGCGACTAGCAGTCAAACAACTTTCATGATGCTGCTTAAATGCAGAAGTTGCTCATCTAAGCTTGAAACGACTCAAAAAATTACATTCAAATCGTGATATATTAAATTCCTTAAACTTACAAATGAAGAAACAACATAAAAACTCTTAGAAGTCATATTATACCCAAAATCGCTATACAATAATGCTACAATTGATAAATATAAACCGAATGATTCTGTTTGCTGCTGTACAACATCTTATTACTCATTCTTATAACCTTGTGAGTCATTCTAAACGGATTCCCGGAAGTGAAATGGAGCCCGAAGGCACAATCATGTTTCTATAAATGTAATGTAAATGCCAATGGCTGTCATACCATTGACAACGTTGCGACTACACTCGCAAGTGAACATGCAGCTCTAAAAAGAGTCTATTGTATGAACTGAAAGGCCAACCTGAATTGAATGTCATAAGTATGTCCTGGAAAAAAATCCAGAGCGTTCCACCAAGAAAAGATATCAGAGCACTCGGCAAAAAGATAAGATGCTGATAGACCACGTTCTCTTTCATTTCCTTTTTGCCTGCCTCTTATCGTACGAGCGTACGAGCGAAAATGCTAGGATAGTTAGCCAACTGTACACAAGAGATGAATAAGATAGAAAGTGAGCAGAATGATAGAAGATGGAATACACATTCAGTTGCAGTTTCAGTAAATATGAAACAAGTAAGAAATAAGCATCATAAGAAGGTGGGGTATGACTAACTGTTAGTATATAAATCTATGTACATTGTAGCTGCAACTCTTGATAATTTTCAAGCCTTCGATTGTCATTGTGACTTTCAGTTTTGGATCAAACTAATTGACAAATTAAATATTTAGATTTGAAGTTGTCCACTCCATGACTTACGGACAGTCGGATCTTTCGCACAAATTACCAAAACTCTGACTCCAGTTCTTACAATGAATGGAGAGATTACGTTCGTTCACTGCCAACAAAACCAACACACTCTAAATGGAAACTTTTGTCGCCAAGTCTGTCCAACTTTTCTTCCTTACACTGACCAGATGTAACTATCTATGAATGACAGCCTTATCAGTATAAGGTTTGGATAAAGACATATATAATAGATTAAGCATGCTCTGAGAGAAGAAAATTGACTCTGTTTTTGGCCTTTGGAATTGAAAGGTATATCCATTGACAACTGATTCTCAATCTTTTACTTGTAAGCCGAATCTGATAGGAGCCAAGTCCCTTTGCTACTTTCCTTCTTAGACATTCTTTCCAACACAGAGTCCATGTAACAGACTCACGTTTCCCTTTCACTTTTTCGTAAATGTGGGGACAATCATGAAGTGTAATGCGAAAAGGGCATAGAAATTGAAAGGAATGCTGGGTTTGCGTTGGCAGTGAGTTACGATACGACCACCTATAATTTGGTGCACAATCTGGCGAACGAAGTAAGCCACAGGCTTACCCTACATTCTGCTGTTAACAAAGGGGACACGAAACCCGAAAATATATTCATGTGTCTATTCTTAGCCATCATCATCTATTTTTGTTACAGCAGAATCTTGTGAGTCAAGCATGTGAGATCAGAATGCCCCAGTAGATCAGTATTTAGTGATATAACTTTAGTTCTGCATAATCACAAGCCAGGCATTTACGCACACCTGAGACTGGTTATTTTGGGATGCAACATTACTTTTCGTACTGGCTAAATGTTGTTTTACAAACGAGGAAAGCAGAGGTTTCAATTTCTGCATCGGACAAAACAGCCACCCCAAATAAGTTGTGGACCATTGAACCATCCCTTTAAGCCTTAAATGCAATTATTGGTCTAGTGTTATGTTACATGTTACAGCAACTTTAAACCGCCAGTTCTTTTTCACAAACACTCATAATTAATTAGCAAGAACGCTTACATGCAGAGAGATTTCGGAGTATTATATAATCAAACTACAAAGCCTAACCGCGGTCTCTAAATGGTTTTACAGCACTCGAAGAATTAATTAAATGAGTTAAAGAGTTTAAATAAAATCGAGGCTACAACTTTCAATAAAGTTATGCTTAATAAGAATTAATTAAAACCGCCAACCTCCATCATACAAAATGGTGGTAGCAATCATCCAAGAAAAAAAGTGTGCGGAAAACCGACTTTCATAAGCAAACTTGATTTGGTTGCTAATAAGTTGTTAGCAACTTGAAACTAATAAACAGTTTTGAAGATTTTTAATAGATACTTCAATGAACACACATACTTATACACAAAGCTATACTATAAAGGTTATTTAAAGTGTGCTTTGTACGCGTTAAATGTGTTTATTTATAAATTTAACTATAAATTTTAGACTTTTGAAGAATGGAAGGAATGAAATGTGATGTATGTAAAACTATAGTCATACTTAGTTGCAACTGAAAGTCATTGTAATACCCAAAATTATCGTCCATAAAAACTCACTCAGTTGTTCAATCCACGCCGTTAGAAAGGGTTAGTGGAATGAAAGCTAGTGAGCATATAAGTGAGTAGTGAGCGCCATTGTACTTATAGCTCCTGCATTTAATTCCCATCCAACTTCCACAAAGAGGCAACGCGTAAAAAAGCACATGGGTTTGAGTAACGGCAAAATAAAATAGTTTGCTCAGCGAGCGTACCTTGACTTGATCCGCGGGTGCTTGAAAAGTATGAACAGCAACGATCTGTTGAAATCGATTGAGAGCAACGAGAACGAAGGCATAATCCAGTTTGGCTGACGTATTCTCCGCTTCGGCAATATCATGGATGAAAAAGCGATCAAGGGAGATGGGTTGTCGGTAAACAATGTATCTGTGATTGGTTTCTAAACCACTTCCAACCACGCTTCCACTCTTTCCACATGCACTTTGCCAGTTCTCCGTCAGCGATGATTTCTGCGAGAAACGATGTGAAAATAAGGTAAAAATAGGAGAGACAATCAGTTTAACAATATGAACGACAACGTAGAGAGAAAAATAATGCGTTGTAAAAAGCACATTATAATATATCTCCTAGTGCGCTGGTCAAAGCAAAAGACAACAGAAAAGGCACGATAACTTTATTATTACTCGGTATTTACACTTTTCCAATACGCAAATACGACCAAAAAGAGCTTTCTACATTTTGCTGAAACGAAGGTAAAGTGGGAAAGCAGAAGGATTGAATTTTTACATATAAAATATCATGATACACAGCAGGCATAACACTTAACTGAAAAATATAGGGAGTCTACGAAGCGAAGGAGAAAATGGAAGGAACATGATCTATGTATCAAAGCCTTTCGCTCAGAGTACGCGTCGCGTTCTATTCATCACAAATGACAGAATACCAACATTTGACCAGCAGTCATCCATCAGCAATTGGAGCCGACTTGTCATCACGTTCCATGTCATCATCAGTTTAAATATTTACTTACTCATGATATTTTTCTCATCGAGTCAATGAATCCGCACGACTTGTTCAGGAATTGGCTGTCGTGTATCATCATCATCATCAATTTCACCAAACGGTACTATTATTATATTACATACACTCTTCAATTTTCCATCCCGACATTCAACGCAACCACTATTTTCACATTGAGTCGTGCAACGACAAAAACAAAATTTATGATAGTCGAATTACCAAACGTTAATTTGATTGTGATCATTGATGTTTATTCATGAAATTGTTCTCTAAAGGGCGTAAAATGGGATGAAAAAAATGTGTCAATTTTCGGCTCAAAATGAATTCAACCTATCCTCATAATAAAAACATACATGTCTCACAACTAATGAGCAAATCCCTACTTTTTTTTACCGTTACTTCTCAAGATGGTTTACTGCTCTACTGATTCTAACAGCGAGTTGGAGTTGAGCAACGGGATGTCTTGATCTTCTTACGATTTACAGTCAAGTGAAAAGAAAACTATTAAAATCCATTATGGTAACTAGATGTAGATGTAGCAGAGGCGGGAAAGAAAGTGCAAAAAATTAAAGAGGAAAGACGTAAGAGCAATGGAGCACGAGCGCATTAGTCTGGTGACTGCTTTCCATTTTCAGCTTGAATAATTCAGGAAAAGTGTTCCATAATGTATACAAAAAATGTAATGTATAATGTGCTACTCGTACTAATCGTAAGTATCAACTATCTCGACATTTTTGTTCTCCTTTTCGCTACATCTACACAACCCTAGCCTCCTACTACCTACTCCCTACCTACCTTATAATTTGACAATGTTCTGTCATGTGTGCTTGAAAAGAAAAAGGAAGAAAGATGATGTTTTTCTACATTGTGTGTACCCAACTCCTTCCACTTTCTCTCGGTCTCCACCTGAATTCTTTAGTGGGCTACATTGTCATATTCGTTTTTTCCTGCGTACACAGTAAACATATCTTTTATTTATTGTCATCATCATCATCATGCTCAAAATGTTAGCTGCACAAGTTTTATTCACACTAGCAGCTCGTTAGTTTGCCAACTTTTTGAAGTTATTTTGAGCATGACATAGACGGAAGGAAGGTAAACAAGCGTGAGAAAAAAATGGGGGGAAAGGAGTAGGTTACGTTGCGTCGCGGTTACCAAAGGCTTAACACATGCTCTAAATAAGTAAACAAGTTGTGAAAGTAAACAATTTGCTTTGGAAAATTTAGCAGTGATACATTAAATGATGGCTTCGTAGAAGTAGGAAAGCATATGAACCACAATCAATAGAAGTACAATGGGTGCTAAATAATGCAAGAAGAAAACAGCTAAGTATAGAGATATATAATGTGTATAATGGTTCATCTCTCGGATACCTTTTTACTTAATCCCTTCTTTCTTCTTGTTATTAGGAGCATGTCATCAAAGAGGATCACGTATGTTTCGGTAGGCTTCCCTGTGTCCCACAGTTGGAGAAGTCCTTCATGGATTATTTGACGACGGGGTGACACAATGATGGAGTCACAGGGTTGTCGGGATAAAGCTACTCGCAGAAATTCTGGCACCCAAGTCTAGTTTCCCAGGGAGAGAAGAAAGTGAAAAGTTAATGAATCAACATTATATATTTACAGCCATTCAAAACTTCAAATCAAGATGAAATCTCTTTTTGTATGAGAACAGAATTTGATCCGATCTTATGCTATATTTATCAACTAAAGAAGTGAGGTATCAGCCCGAATCCGTTAAATCATTAAAAAGTTTCTGACACCTGTCAACCAAGCGTGTCACTTGAGCGTAACGCGATTGGCATGACTTCATAAAAAACGAAATTTGAATGTACATCAAAAGAACGAGATTTAACATGGCAACCCGTTTTACAGAAAGTTCATCAAAGAAAAAGTATGTATTTTTAGAAACGACGACGTGTTTAAATCTTCAAATATATGATTTGTCATGTCTTAAACTTGGTGGTACATTATTAGAAAATTAGAAACCTCATAACGCCACATTTCAGCTCTTTTAGAATTGATTTCTAAGATAACAAGTATTTGGTTTAGCATTCGGACTGAGAAGAAACTCGAGTAAATTCACGTTAAAAACCAGTCTTACCTTTGGTTCCATTTCCAATATAGAAGGCCATACGATGTTCCTCTGGATTTCTAAAAGTCTTTCGTAGTTTTTCAACCATTTCATTTTGTCGTCTAGTTCACCTGTTGACAAAAAATAAAGTTCTCAATTTCAGACGACAACTTTCATATTGATTTAATCATCTAATTTTTTTTAGAAGTACAGTTTTCATTCGTAAGAGAGTCTTGCTGAGCAGCAACTTTGTGATACTAATAAGCCTGCCTAGTTTTGAAAGCCGAGACGGCTCCCCATGTTACCATAATCATTTCACTCAGAGGAAATATTCCAGGAAACTTTTAAACTCGCGGCTGTACACTTCCGCTGAAATGTAACAGAAACGTTGAAATTTTCAAAACTGAGTACTTGGTAGCACAGTTTCCCTAAATTTGTCAGACTTTTTAAGTAGAAAATGTTAGAAACATGAATCAGCAGGATGTCCCGTCATAACTGGATTGGATCACCTGCAGGTTTTCAATTTCGAAGCATATCAAGCGGTCAAATGTTCATAACAGAAATAAGATTGACTCGATGCGACTGTGATCGAAATTGTCGTTACTTATTGAGTTCCACATGATGTTTAACAAGCAAGAGTAGCTAAATACTAATCCCTTGTTAGTGAAAAAATAGTTGATGCTAAACTAAAAGGCAGAATTAAAACTTTCTACTGGTTTAGATATAAAATTGATTGGTCTAATCCCAAATTCTTGTTCAAGATTTTCTGTCTCTGTAGAATTGACATTAGCTACTTAAATGTAATTTAATTAGGTACTTGCTCTGTACTAGATCTAGCTCTTTCCGGAATACGCAGCTTATAAATGGTGTACACATTTCATTAGGGTTTTAAAAGAAAACGAACATTTGTTCAGCTTTTCTGATGTTGCTGGTGAACACGTATCGTTCGTCAAATGTTAAAAGGATGATAGCGGTATGCTATCTCATTCTCTACCAAAAATTTATCCTCCATCTCTCGGAACAAAAATTATTGTGTGGTGAAAAGAAGCGTGCGTGAGAGAAAGAAAGTTTTACCCAACTTTAATGGAATATTACTTGTTCTCATCATTTTTACATCGACTCTATTCTCCTCATGTTGCTGCCACTTACGCTTGTTCTCTCTGCCCATTTAAAAGCTTGTCACTTTGACCAAGTCGCTTATTAAATTAAAGTTGGGCATGCATCTATCTCCTCTTCCCTTTCGTTTGACGGTCCATAAATATCCGTGTTTGCATGGAAGTATGCCTATTCACAAGTATTGGTAGACACCATACGCTTGAACATGACGGTAAGAAAGCAAGCACTAGTAGCTAAAGTACCCATCCCGTTTTTTAAGGCTTCTAAGCAACAACTCCAGCGAGAAAGGGCGAAACGACGAGAAGAAAAGTTCAGAGAGACACAATTTACCATTTTCTATTTGCAAATCAAAATGAATGAATGAACGAATGAACAAAGACCAACCAAATGGACCAGTCAGCCATATTACTCTCGCTTTATAGTCAGGAGCGGAAAGGCTTTTATTTTAAATTACTCGCTCATGAATAAGAAAACAACGAGACAAGATGAGACGCATAAATGGAATCAGAGTGTCGTTGGCAATCATTATCTTCATAATATACGTAGGCACATGCTATATGTTGGGACTACGAACAGGCAAAAAACATCTGGTTGATGTAAACTAGACAGTGGCGTGACTATCTATTACTCCCGTCGCCCATCACAACATGTTGCATTTTGCATTGCAAAAATGTAGTTTCACATAAAGCTCTTTCACACTGATGAACTGTGACAGTGGGACGCGACAAGCGTGCACTTTGGGAGTATGGATTTTTAATTAGGATAAAAATTCTAATGCTCAAACTAAGTGGCATTCATTTTTGACTGCTAAAATGGGATCCCAAAAGACTTACGGATAGAGTTCTCTTGGATTTCTAATATTTGTGAGATGAGCTCCTTCTCCTGGGGCTCATTGGTTCGACTCTGAATGTCTTTCAGAATCAGTGGTACCTTCATAATGTGTTGTACTGGGGAGACGAGGAGATCCGTCAGCTGAAGCTTTTTGCACCTTGGGTCCTTCATACAAAGCTGTGAAGTAAAATCAAAGACACAATAAGTAAGTAACATTTTAGCCCAACTCAGGCAAATTTTTCGTGTATTAAAATACACGAGTTTACTCTTGGATGTATAAAATACTTTTTAAAAATTGGATGGTACGAATTTCTAAGATTGTAAACCTGACAAAAACATCGGAGCTAAAGTTTTTTTTGCATAATATGATAATATGATTGTTGAAGTAGGGCATTTCGTTCTTGCTCTACGCCATGGTTTTATATGCGCAGTGTCAAAAAACCCCGTCTGTCACTCACCTCAACGTCCCGCCGACATTTCGTTTCGGGGATGACGACGTCGTATATTTTGCAAATCGAAATAGTAACAACAACAATAGCCAGAAGAGTGGCACATAAAAATGTTTAGGTATACGGTTGCTACTCAACCCGATTATTGCGATGATACAACATATCACTCTATACAAGTAGACATATCAAATTTTTCTGCGAATGATATTTATGATGAGGGAAGTTATCTACTTTGGTATATAATATTAGCCACTCTTTTTCTCTGTCGTTCTACTACCCCCATCGTAATGTCATAATATGTAGGACAGTTTTTAAAGGGAAAGGAAGTGATTATGTTGTACGAATGGTAAGAGTAAAAATGTATTCTCCGTAGCTCTCCTCCTTCTTTTGTCGTTTCACTTTTACGGCTGTTGGTGAAAATGTATCATATGTCCCCAAGGCATTTGTCAACTTCACTTTTTCAGTCACTTGAGTGTAAGGAGCTTTCAGACCTTGACAGCTTTACCACTCATCATTGTCACACAGACGAAACAAATAATCGCTGGTTGCACACCAAAATGAGCAAACCAAAAGGAGGAGGAGGTGGTAAAACAAGATGAAAAGAATAGAGAAATGAGTTGCATGAAATTCGAAAACTGTGCATATTTCATATACGGAGCAGATGCAAAAGAAACTGCAGTCCTGCCTACTGAAGGTTTGGAGTTTTGGGGCAAGTGAAATATTGTAGATGTTTGTGCTTGCTACATAAATTTCATTTATATTGAGCTTGCTCTCATGGTTTAGGAAATATTGCAAACATAACCATTATCATACTTCGACATAAACCGTACAGGAAAATATGCTAAGCTAAAGGTTTGACTTTGGCGTTAATATTTGAATAGTTGATTATAATAACATTTTATTCCTCGACTTTCACTTCTTGAACAAGATTACTTTTGTATAAAATATTTAAAAAATGGAAAGTAAAACTTGAAAGAAAAGTATGAAAGCGTCAATTTGTTACCGTTCCTTTGATAAAACAAATTGGAAATATAGCTAGACCTTGGTCCAAATACAATTTTGAAAGCAATCAAATTGACTTTGATGACACAAGCATGAAAACGTTTTACATCATATAAAAACTAATCAACTCTACAAAGACTGATTTTGAGTAAGACAACGAGGTTGCCATTTTATATTTCATATTTACAGTTTTGCCAGTAAAATATTCAGTCAATTGCAATCAGTCAGTCGTCTAATCAAAAATGAGTAGTTATGAATAGCTAATGAAATGAAGGGGCATCATAATTATGTCAATATGCTGGAACAAATCACGCCTTCCACCATTATAATAAAGTGATTTCTAGTTCGTTTAACAAGGATGAATTTTCCCCCCGACGTTATCAGTATTATGTTCATCACGTTGGCTCAGAATAATGCACGAGTGCGTGGGTGCTGGCAATTCTTGGTAAAAACAAAGTGTCCTTCAAACGCTAATAGAATTCCAGCCAGTGTGAATTTAAACGAGTGTAGACGGGCCGAAAGTTTTGACACATAAACGCGGAATGCATTCTGCTCGCAGTAATAGAGCTGTCTGTCGAAAACAGGAAATAAATAACACATCCAAAAAATACATATTAACTTGCCTTTTCGAATTCGTTGAATTCCACTTGACGACGAAGCGTTTCAAGGTAATTTAGGGCATTGATGTAGTTGAGAGCATAACGATGATAGGCTTGTGACATGGCTCTTGCTTTACTGCTCTGTAAATATGGGGAAAGACACATACCATAACATTAGTTTCAACTTCAACACGACATGCTTCCTTAAGCATATGAATGTTTGCCACCTTTAATGAAAAAATAATACGTACATACACAGAAAAGCTAGAGACAGAGACTCTCAAGGTGACAGCAAATCGCGTGCCTTACGTATTATTCCACTAAATTATTCACAGAACATTCCGGTTTGTGACTAACTAAACGATTACCAGGAAACTACACGGAAACTGTATCACCTCCTTCTAGCATCAGCACGTGTGAAAATTACTTAGACGAGCCACGCATTTCTGAATTAGATGGGAGACTAAGTAATCAAATCAGTCCATCACTCTTCCTAACGCATTCCACTTTATATCCAATAAGAACAAGATTGGAAGGTACAAAACAGTTAAACTACAGACTAACGCAAGTTACCTTAGTCAACCTTTGCCCTTTTCTTTCTCTGACATTTTTCTGAGAAACCACAACCTCAAGAACTACCTGCTACACTGCAACTACATTTGGTTTCCAGTTGTCTTTTAAGATTAATGGAATGTAAATACGTGAACAAAAAGTGGTGTTAGCTCCTTGGAAAAAATGTAAGGGTTCTCTAGTGGGCTCCCTGTCGTAATCGCACATGTCAAGTTTCTTGGTTTCCTGGTAGTTCTCCGTACTCTCATTTCTAGCCAATGAATCTCTAGTAAAAACGCGTGGAACGTAGTGGTCCAAGATCCAAGTAGTTGGACGCTATCATACGGAAAGGGAGAAGGACTGTAGAAGGTGCCCTATAACAAGAACTTACCGGCTCAAACAATTTGGCGAGGACTTCGGTGGTTGACAAATCCCCAGCGGCATCCGTCAACTTGAGCAATAAGTGAATAAACTCTTTGCAGAAAGCGTAGGTCACACCACACAGCTCATCCAAATTACCAAAGAGAAGCTCTGGCTCGGCGTACATGGCAATTCCTTCCACCTGAATCCGCTTCAAGGGCTCCATGAAAACCTTTGACATTTTCATAAATCATTTTTATCATCAGCAAATACTTGGGCTTGTAACTGCAGTATCTTCTAGAAATAAATAACTGGCGGGGAAAGCTTAAACAGTTTTTCACGAGTATGCTTGCAATTCAACACTTAAATGTTGAGCGATGAGTTTCAAGTACAAACAAATACATTTTCCCTAGAAATGGAACAAGTCAACATGCATACATGCTTCACAAGTAGGATTTTTTCGATTCCTCGAGGAATTTAAATGCAATAAAACAACATCAAGATGAACTTGCAACTGAATTTTTTTTACTTGTTTGTTACCCTACATCTTACTTTTAGGAAACTTAATCCTTCCTTGAAGCCGGGCTAAAAAAATGATTAAACAAAGAACGGTACTAGGCACTCGATTTTAGACAAAGACTTTGGACGTAGAGCGAGTACTAATGTATTCGTTCTGCATTCACAAACCTATTCAATTAAGAATACTACCACTTTCTCGCCCTTTTCTCTATAAAATATAATTAAAAAATGTTATATCATACCATGAGAAACATGGCATGAAGTGTTAAACTTTAAATGTAAGATTGGCGAATGTTGAAAATTGCAAAGAATTGTTAACTTTTTCCCACTAATTTGCCTTGCTTGTCGTCCAAAAAGTCAGAAAAAGGGTTTTCAGTACACATATGTCTCCTTAACGAAAAAGGTAAATAGTTTTTATTCATAAAATTATGATTTTTCCAAGTCTCCCATAATCATTGACAGCTTAAGGGGACCAGAGACAGATATCGCGTGAAATATGGAGACTATGAACACAAAAACCTAATCTGTAGGACTAAATTTAGCCAGATCTAACATATTTTCGTTTTTGCGAGACGTGCCCGTTATTTGATGAAAGGATCAGATCAGTTACCTGCTCGCATCCCAATGAGAGTGAGGTGAACAAAATGAAAATACCTTTTCAAAATTGAGCATGACACCCAGCAGCGTCTAAGCTCACCCTGTCTGCGCTCCCACAACGTATTCCCAATGTTATGTTGGTTAAGATGATGTGACAAGGGAAAATCATTATGAAACATGGTTGGAATACACTGTCAAAGTACAAGATCTCAGGCTTATATGCTCACGAACAAAAAAATCCATTTGGATTTCCTCTCCCACAAAGAGAGTGGGAAAAAGAACTGAAAAAAAAGAACAAGGAAAGAATAAGGAAAACGACTTTATTTTCGTGAAGCCGAAGGGAAAGAGAAAGTAAAGGAGACAAAAAATATGGTGCTGTTGCCGGAAATACCTATACTATTTCATTCCAGCCTATCAGAGTGTGGACCAGGTGCGTGAAAACATATACTCACTATCTATTACCGAAATATATTGTTTCGTTACAATGTGAATGAGGATGAGAGGCAGAGAGGCAATGCGATGTACGTAATACAACAGCTTTGGTATGTATCTTTGCCTCGTGCTCATTCATCTGCAACGCAAAAAATAGGGGGTTAACATAAAGGATTCTGTTAAAGGGACAGAATGATGAAAATAGCTAGAGGGCGAAACCATGAAAAAATGGGAGAGCAACAGAGAAATAACATGATCATGAGCCAACTTTCACCGCAAGTTGTAGCATTACGTTGCGGACGACATATTATATTACATGGAATAGGCCCAAGGTATACACCTAATGTTTTGATGGCGGACAACCAAATGAATATCTCTTCTTAATGACTTTGTCGCTGGGAAAATGTATGAGATGGAGTTGAGTAAGCAAACTGAATGGATTAAATGACAAAGCGATGGAGAGGAGAGGGCTTGCGGAGATTTTCGGGGAAACAACAGCGTGCTCATTGGATAGATAGCATCTCACCATGTATTGAAATGCAATGTATAAGATGAGAGCTAAGGGTTGTGTGATACTGATAAGGAATGAAGAACAGGTTGATGATGATGGTGAAAGGAAGATAAAAAGTTAGTTTTTCTGACAAAGCCCAAAACCGAAAGTGGAGTAAAGTGAAAGAAAAATATGAGAGCAATGGTCTACTGTGTGATTTGACGTGAGGGAAACGAGCGATGAGAAAACTCACATTTTTCAGCACCATGAGATGATCGTAAAGAAAGGAACATTCACTTTGGAACAGGTCCCATAAGGCTTCCTTTTGTCTCATTTTCTGACGTACATCCGGATCGGATATTGATTCCTCAGGTGGTGGCTGCTGTGGGCCAACAGAGGTTGTACTGCTTCCACCACCAGACGTTGTGTTCTCCTTGTTTGCAACATTGGTTAGCAGATCCTTCTCACTTTTCACGGGGTTCAGTGGAAACGGCTTGCTCGGCTCGGTTTCCTTGCCTTCGACAAGCTTCTCCTCCCTCAGGAAACCTTGATTGCCTCGGAACAACGCTGGGGTAATGCGACGCTCTAAGCACCTATCACTCATTGTTCTCATCAGTCCTATCCGTTTTCGCACCAAAGGTTTCGGGCTTCGTGTGGAACCACTTGCGCTCGCTTTGTCATCTTTGCTTCCAGCAGCCGTTGTTGTTATGCTCGTTGTTATTGTGGGAGGTGCGGAAGGTGTGCTGGTCAACGTTTGGTGAGCTCCTAGTGCTCCACTACCGGTTGTGCCGGAGGCGCCTTCCGTTGTGGTGGCTTGGACGAGTTGATTGTCAGCTCCGAGCTTTAGAGTAGCACCGGTCCCTTGGTTCGACTGACTTCCCTCAGAACTACTGCCGGATGTCACACTAGCACATGATCCCGTCTTTTTCATTTTTTGGTTTGCCACATGGTTCACAAAATCCGGCCAACACATCCCTTTGAAACGAGTCAGTTTGGGATCGCTGTAATCACAGGGTTGAATAAGACTCATTATCTCTTCAATTGCTCCACTGGGTCCGCCTTTTGGTCGACTGCCTCGCTCAAACTGTGTAATAAATAAATAAATTACCCCGGTTAGTTTCCACCATACAATATACTGTAATGCAGCTCCCACTTTGCAACGCTGCTGGGTCCGTATCGGGGTAATACCAAAAACGTGTAGTACGAGGTCAAGAAATAGCTGCCAAAATGGGCTATTGTATAAATGCAGTGGTACGAATTAAAAACATTTTTTCCTATTTTTGTTGCAGAGAAATCAAGCCATATATCTTGCTTTTAAGATCAAACCCCCTAAGGAGCAAACGCACAAATATAGCACTTTGGAAGATTAAAAATTCAGTCGTAGGTTAGGCGTATAATCATAATATGTATCATTTACCAAATGCATAATATGGGATGCAAATGTCTATATGCTTTTATCGCTTGCCAACAACTTTGTTTCATTTTTTTTGCGGTGATGAAATAGAAGCCAGCGGAGGAATATTAATGAGGAACTTATCTACAGTTGGATGAGCTTTATAATCTCGCGTCTAACTACGGTCAATTGAGTGGCTACCACTACGCAAAATATTTCATTAGGATGGGAGAAACAAGAGGAAGAAATTCCATCGAATGCGGACGGTTTCATGAAGCATGAAATTTTAATGTACGCCCTTACTAATGGTCACCACTTGCTACCCAGCCAAGAAAGCGAGGAAGTTTTTTTTTGGAGAAAAAGTTGAGTCCGTATGTTCTTCATTTGTAGATACAAGGCTCGACCTCAACCTTAAGCACATTCGTCTGACCACATAACATGACGTTTGAACCAGCAACTCAAAGTACATAATATATAGGTGAATAAATTTTATATTAAAAGAACATACAGACTTTCATTTCGTCGTTATATACTTCATGTCTCAAAGAGTAAAACGTGCACACTTTTTGCACGTTGCAGAATAGATAAAATCTTGACTTGCTTTGCAAATTCTGCCCTTTTCTGCTACCACATCTATATTGTTGGAGAGTGGTGGCAGCAGCATTGAGTTCGAAATGAAGAAATGAAGGGTAAAATCTTTGAGTCCGATAAAACAAGGTCATATACATCGTAGTATGCTATGAAGCAGCCTCAGCCTCGGCCTCACTCCTAACGACACAAATGTTAAATTATGCATGGAGAAAAGTTATTCTTGAAACACGGGAAATAACACTTTTAAGCAAACAGAATTTTCATCGCAGGTTTTGCAATAAATTAAATATCAAATCGAGCAAACCCAGCAAACAAAATGCAAATACATACATCATCATGATTCACAACAGCGGGGAAAAAGAGTTTGTTCGAAATACTCCTCCGCTTCTACACTCCAAAACAGTCCAAACATCTCACTTACAAAATACCTTGAGTTTGAAATGTAGCTTAATGGAATCAGAAATCAGCATCATCATCATCCCTACCACCATGGTATTTACTTTCATGGGCTGAAGGATTTCAAGAAGGCGAAACAGGAAACAAAAGAATGGAGATGGAACGACGGAGAGTGTTTGGAATTTTGCTTTTTGTTTTAGTTTCATTCTGAAAATGAGTAGGTGATTCAGACTCGGATGTTTAGTTGATGTGCGTGCATTCGTGAAGTGAGTTGCAGTAATGTAAAACCGAAGGAAACAGAGCATACGAAGAAAAGCTTTCATCTAACATTTTGGGGAATTGGTTACTCGCTACCAATCCCATTTTGAATGTGTTTCCTTCTTCCAAAAATAAGTTTGAGGATGCCTGTACCCATCCGTGATTCCACTGACTGGAATACATGCAGCTCAATTATAATCTATGTAGGACAGCACGGGGCCTCGAAGGAAGTGAATAAGAATTTTTCACATGCTTCATCACACGGATACTAAAGAAAGTCACTTAAGGAGATTGAAAATTCGGTGAAAAACATATTTGGATTGAGAACAAATTAAGTAGAGCTGGGGCCCGTTTGCAGTTTTTCCCATAGTGTCTGAATCTGAGTCACACAGTTTGCTTAGTGGATTCCATGCCAAAAATGGGTAAATGTGAAATAGGCCATCTAGAACATGCAAAACTATTCAAATTTAGCCCATATCATGTAATACCTACCTAAAATATCAGTTGGGAGTGAAATCTCTGTACAGTCGGTCATTTGGACGGAGATGAGTAGAGGAATCGGAAATGAAAGTAAAATATGATAGCTGGACAACCATTTTGGTACGAGCATTACTACAACAACTACAGATCCACCTAGTTACTTCACGCAACATAATCGAAAGGATGGAGCGAGCAAGAACATTTTATGCTATGTTTTGACTATCTAGTTTCTTAAGTTGCTACATATGCAAAAATGGTATATTCAGAGCCAAATCTCCGATTTATCGATTTCACATTCACATCTAAAGCTCTCCAACCCACACTCAGTCTATACTTGGCTGAACTGCGGAATACAAGGCTAAAATTTACAAAAGTGGTGGTGTGATAGGATAAAGAGGATAAAGGATAAAATATGAATTTCACATGTTCCTTTTTTTACCTGGAGCGACTCACTCAACTGCAAGGGCAACGTAACCGTGCATTTGAATGAAATCTAAAGATTGATATGACTTGCGCTTGACTCAAATCCGATTGCTGTATATATTATGCATTTTTGCACCTGAGTCATAAGAATGCATCAAGGGAGTATTCAAGTTGGTCCTATAAATCCTCTTTTATTGAAAATTAGGGCAAAAATTATAGAAGCTTGAGAGAAAAGACGAACACGGAACTACTATTCAAAAGTGACCTACGCCTTCCTCAAAATGGAATATCACACCATTTACCATTGGAATACCCAACAGGGAGGGTTTTACGAGATATAAAAGTGTGATGATGGAAATATGACGGTTTACTTATCGGTTAGATGTGATAAAAAGTTGGAGCAACAGTTCCGGAAAAAAGGGACGCGCATCTCAGATGTAATAAAATATTAGGAGGCTTTACGCCTCTATAATATGTGTTCTGTGTGGTGTGGACATGTTCAGCTCGTGTGAGAACAGAACCACATGTTGAAAATCCTATTTCCTTTCTCCGCTGCTCTTGCTCTCCCTTTTCCTGCTGGTTCTACATAAGCGTTCGCTGGCTCACTCTCTCTGGGAGGAAACGGAGAGGCAACATGGGAGAGTGAAAGCGAGTTGATGCAGAATAAAAGGTTTCAAGTCGAAATGGTACCTCAACCTAACGTTTGTGAAGGTACGCTAAGAGTACTTATTCTGTAGCCGTCATATAAACAATCCTACAATGTTTCATAATAAAGTTAGCACCGTGTGGTGGAGTGTGTAGAGTGGATATGGCTATGCGTTATAATATGAGCATCGCTTGCTTTTTTCAAAGTTTTTCTACAAAGCTTTTACTAAAATGTTAGCCTTCTGCCTTCCCACTAAACACATAGGTGAGGTGAAGTAAAAGTGAGAGAAAATAAGTTTTTATGGCAAAGGAAGGTTTAATTTACAGCTTTACATTTCGTGACATTTGCTCATTCAATGAGAGTAACAAGTTTAGTATCATCATCACAATATGGTATGGTTGACATTCCAACAAGTGGTGTTTTTCTTTGCTTTCAGAAATGTTATATATGCTGGTAAAGTGCAAAGCACTGCCGACACGGAGGATGGAATGTGTGTAGTCTTTATTACTTCATTTATGACAAATCCTATAAATTAGATGAGGCTCCTTTAGCCGGGTAGTCCAACAGTTTATGAGCTTTGGAAAGGTGAAGCAAATAAATAAAAACAGTTGGTCGTGTCAGTTTACTGCGCACCTCTTACTCCAACTACCCTAAAATGTATTTATATCCAAACTAATTTTGTATTGTAACGGAAAAAATGGAAACTTGGATTCCCGTCTTTTTCTTAGGCTATATGCCTTTCTTAAGATTGAAAGGGTCACTTTCTTCCGCAATGGATCAACTAATTTAATTAATTTAGAACGGGAGACAGATCAAAGTAAAATAAAACTTACAAGTTTCAGAAGTGACCAAGTCGCTTTTCCTTTCCTGGATGAGGTGTTTTCTACAATCAAGAAAGGTAAAGAAAAAAATATAGCGTGTTATTTTTTAGCTAAAGGCTTTATCAATATTGCTTTCTCTTCATATTTTGGTTATTACTCGAGACTACAAATTATATATTAGCGTGTAATCATACACATTACCTGAGTCCAGCATATTCTGGATGGGTGAGGGTGACTCGATGGTGGTGCCTGCATGAAAACACAAAAAGGAATGGAGTAATGAGCCAGTCTTAAATGAAAATAAATGAGTCCACGTCAGCGACTTTCCCTTTTTCCATTAAAGAAAAAGAAGGGAAATTGCTGAGACATCAGTATCACTCCCATATTGAAGTTATATTACAACAAGTTAGTTGCTCCTCCACCTGCACCGTTCAATGTATTTTTGCTGAGTGAAATCACAATTTGCTTGCTAGAAAGCATCATCATCATTCTCGAAATGTTTCAATTGGTTGCCTTGTCTCAAACGAATGCATATTTGTCAATACTCGTATTTCCCATTTTATCGCAGAAAAGCTTTGGGTTGACTGAAGAAAAACTTGACAGTCAATAAAATGCTGCTGCTTGATTCGAATGGAATTAAACTTGGGTAGTCAACCGTGCTGTATTATTGATCAGAGGAGATGTTGACAGAAAAGGAAATAATATCATAACTTCCACTGATTTGCAGAGCAGCATTGGAAAAGTATTACAATTTGAAACGTTTCATTATATCCAAGAACAAACAGTATTCCCGGTTGTAATACTATACTTTTGTTTTCTTTGCGTTTGTCTTAACAATTCCATAAAATGTGTATGGCAAACAAACATAGCAAGCAAGGAAAAGTAAATCCTTCTTACAATCGAAAACTGTAGCCCAGTTATGATCCGATATATACATATTCATTGAATGTTTCTCGTAGTACAGATTTCCTTGTTTATTTAGAAACGGCAAACTTTGATGTCATGTTGACAAGACTATAATGAGAAGATTGGGATTGTGCGCAGTTGGCAACATCCTTTCTTATTACTGTCCATATAGTTTTGATGGATGAAATTGCTTACGCGTTTGAAAAGTGATTATAAGGAACGATGTGGGAAAAGAGGAGAAGAAATGTCGGTTTGGTTACACACCGTTTAGTTTTAATTATATAGACATGAGTTATATAGACTAATGAGTGGCATCCTGGAACAAACAAATGAGCTTTGCTTTCCCTCACATTCTCCTTATTTCGTTTGGTATTGAGCTAGATTCAGAAGGAATACTTTTCGGCATGTTTGTTCTTGAAACGCAGCAAGAACTTATAACATCATGAATGATGCATCTGATTCATTTGTAGAATGGAAAAGTTAGTGTCATCGTGGTTAACCATCTTCCCTCCATCATTGTTTAAGTTTTTCTTCAGCAAAGAAAAGTTATGTGTTGTGAAAATTGTATCTCGTAGAAACCCGCTCGTAATGCAACCGAAATGGTGAAATATGATGAAGTGGTTGGATGTAAAGAATACTCAATTAAAACTATTTCTATGCAAACCCTTCATGTATATCTCTATTATGCCTTTTTACATACATAATTACATTGAAGGGTGGACTCTCATATCAACCTGATTAAATTTTCATCATTACTCATCATTTGAAAGCTTTTAATTGGGAAACCGCACAACTACCAAGATCCACACGACCAGCTTAAATAATTTTCTTAAGTGCATAAGAGGTTTATTATTAATAATTTAATACGTCTAATTCATTCCACTATGAGCTTTTGATCATATTTATTGAACGTAGCCATTTTTTAAACATGAAGTATATTTCTTAGTAACGTGTAAGCATGGTTAGGTTCTGACAAGTATATTTCGTTAAGTTTGTTCACGAGAAATCCACTGTTGTGTGGAAAAGGAAAAATGAAAACTATTTTGATATATTTATGTACTTTTCTAAATTCACTACTGCTGTTTTTAAATCTGATTCAATGAATCATTACATATAAGTAGTCTCAACGAGTTATGTTGGTGAACAATGGGATATGCATGTGACAAAGAATGAGAGAATAGGAAAGCTACACATAAATAGAATGGAAGGTTGAGATCAAATCTAGATTGGCCACTGGGGTGCCATAAGTAAGAAGGTTTGGAGTGTATCATGGTGAAAAGTAGGAGATAAGTGGAGTGGAACGAGACCTGCATACTTACATTAGTATAAACACACATTAGTTGTGTTTTTGTGGAGAGGGAGAGAGAAAGGAGCAGTCAAACGGTATTTTCTACTTATTGTCTAAATCTAAAGTACTTCGAATTGCATGTTTACATTGTGGCCTAATAGGTTTCCTTTCCTATAACATGAGCACCATATATAGGTACATATGCGTAATAGTGGTTTTCTCTCACCATCGTCATCCCAAAACTCTCAACTACTTACAATGCCGTCCATACAAACCAGTTCCCACTGTGGTGGTGACGATGGAATGGAGAGGCACAAATATACATGGTTTGAAAACGGGAAGCACTTACTTACTTTTAGTTTGTACGTCTACGTGCCGTAATAACACTGTGCTTGAATGCTTATGGGAAGGCATTTCGGAGGATAAATAGAAAGTAAATGGATATGGTAGGCAGTTTCCCATAGATTCGCTGTCAAAGATTTGGTGATTATGTAATATGGGGATAAATGGGATACGTGACTAGAAATTATGTTTTGTCCCATTGTGACCGTGGCAATGCTCGAAAAGTGCTCATTGTTAAATAATACAGAGTCGTACAGAATATTGATTTTAAAACAACTTATTATGAAGTATCCCGAGATTAGTGTTTTCTAGGAAGAATCTAAATTGCTAAATAATGTATTGTCTCTTGTGAAAAATTAACAATCTCTTTGTTTCAATTACTCGAGCAAATTAACAGGGATTTGATTGGAGAAAGGATAGCATTAGTCGAAAATAAGCTCACTAATTGCACCTACAGTTTGCAGTGATTTTGTATTCAATGGCTCTTGTATGTTTTAAATCACCAATTAGGTGAAATTCGGCTATCTCACACATTTATGAATTTGTGTGGTTACAATGATATTATCCATTAAAATCTAATAAATTGTGGATGAATATATCACAAAAATAATGATGTGAAACTGCATTTAACATCGATTCAGGGGATTGATCTCAATAAACTAGTTTGGTTGTCTCGTCACATGAATACTCAGAATGACAATAAATGCATTGAGCGTAACTTTTCTACGCCTATAATATAATTTATGCTACTCGTTCATGCATAAAAATAGTTTCTCCTTGAGCTCCCTTTCAATTGCAGCCGAAATCCAGTTTACTCAACAGAGGGGAAAGTGGAGCTTCAGGTTAGACAAAAATACACAGATGATTTCCTGCTTTCGCTTCTCTCTCATCGCATTCAACCAGCATGATCTTCATTTGGGACCGTTTATTGGGATTGGCAAGGACACGATGAAATAGTGACTGAGACTGATCCATGCATTCCAAGATTCGTGTGGTGCATCTAAAAAGCTCGATTTCTTCCTCTCCTTTCTCTTCCTGTCAATACTCCATTTTTATGGATTGAAAATAACGGTTCCCTTTAAAGACATGTAGTTTGGAGAATGGTGACTAGGGAATAGGATTTATGAGTCTGGGCTCCAAATTGAGTCCGACTGATCCATCTTTAGCCCACAATATAGAAAAATTGAGCACATTACACGTCCTCCATCTTCCCAAGGAGAAAGAAAGGGTATCAATGAGTAAGTTCACTTCCCTATTATTACTGCCAACTGCTTCTACCGCGACCATACATACCAGGAGCAATTTTACATTCACAACTTTTCTGCGGCAAAAAAAAGTGTTATAGGATGTTTTAATACTGATATAAGTACGCTATCGTATTGATCGATGTTCCAGCTCAGAGAGTGCAACACATAATGGCGTTGCGGGATCAGACAACGGGCTCTTATGAAAATGTTCACAGATCCTATGCTTTCTCATCCAAAGATTTTATTTTATAATAATATGGAACTCCAACTACCATATGCCTATGTTATATCACACTTTGCCCTTTCACAATCATCATCTCATCTATCTCCTGGTAGGGTAACAGAAATGCATTGGAAGACTGCTGTAAAGCAAGTAAAAAACACGTGCTATCCATGTCAACTATTTAGAGTTTGTCTTGGTTTACCCACTGCAATGAGTTGTGAATCTATTTGTTTTGAGCTGTGATGTGAGACAAGTGACTCCTTTTTAGGATGCTACAACTTTTAGGAAATTCCAAGAAAATGGAGAATTGCAAAGGAGGATGACTCTCAAGCTTCATAAACAATGCAAGTAATTAGTATGTGCTGCTAAGCGCCTTACTTTCCCTGATAAACACGTACTGCGTCACAGTGTGTCTCCTATTTTATTTATAAGAGAATTGCGAAGGAGCATACGAAGCAGCTCCAGAAAAACAGCGTAATCGGATTACCATGCATCATTGTTTGTGAATCACTCCATTATTTTTATACATTAGACAATGTATTTTTTCCACAGATGTATCAACTAGTTTTTAGCTACTGGTTTCCAAATTGAATGACAGAGTCTTTGTTTTTTAAAAAGAAAGAGGGAAAGTAAGGTTGTAGCAGCTCCTACCTCACAATTAGAACAGGTGGTGGGGACGAGGTGCTATCGATTTTCTCCTCACGCATATAATCATAAATATCATCATTCCACCTGGTTTGTTTCTGTTCTCCTATCTTCGAGCATTTTCAATTAGTACGGTTGTGTAAAGGAAATTGGCGATGGGTAAAAAAAACTATGGACAAAGCCTAAGTTAATGCTTAATTGGGAGGGAACGAATAAAGATTAAGTTTAATAATCTGATGCTACACACTATACCACCAGCTTTGATGGCTTGAAGGCAAACACGAGTGCGAGATACAAAGAGAAAGTCTCAACGACTAAAGCCTACACCCACACAGAGGAGTCAGGCTGAAGCTTTACACAATATATTTATTTATATACCCGTTGTCACGAAAGGGCATAGTGATTAAGTCAGCATTTAGCTTTTCAGCCTTTCAATGTAATAAATGATTACTTAATATTTTCACCAATTCATTTTTGTACAATTAAAGTCCGTCATCACATCACTATCTCTCTGTCAAGTAATTGGACTCGTAGAAACTAATGGAGCATATATAAAGCTATGTTTCCTGTCCAAAATTGATAAAATGTTTTTAATTAAAGTCATGTACTGCGGTAGCGTACTTGTACACAAAGCTAACAAACAAAGACGTGCAAAGTGCTTATTAATCATAAAACACTTAAAAACTCTGTAAATACGTCTGCAGTACAAGCCATTTCCAGAGGTTAGTATGTTGTTGGCTAATAAATAATGCCATAGGCGTAATTGGAATATACCTCACAATCACCCGAGAAAATGAGTATTGACAATTAGCACTGATGAGGAAATTAAACGTGATGACTCCAAACTTTCACATTAAACCAGCTGAATTGGAGTACAGACAGAGAAACAACTGTGATTCGATTATCGTAGATGCTACATCCACTTTCACTCCGCAAAAGTAGAAATAATAATGCATGACATTTTAGTACGGAAGCCACAACGTATTTGCATGTATAATCCAGTGGTTTAAGTGGAAAATGAAAGGAGCCAATTTACGGCACAGCCCAAACCTAAAAACAGGAAAATGTGTGAACATACCCAATAAACTCTTGCGTTGACTGAGGCATTTCCCATAAACGAGAAGGTCCCCGGGACAGATCTGCATTGGTGGGATGACGACGATGGAGCTTCGTCGTGCTCTTGGACTGGTACTATCATCACTGCTTCGACTACAATTGTATCAAACGAGAAAATATTATAATATAATTATACCACTGCGATTCAATTCCTAAAATGGTGATGGTGGGCCAATGTAAAAAAGTTGAAGCATTTTTTCGTTCCAATGATGGCAACAATTTCCGAAACATCATTGTTCTTGGAAAGAGGCCAGGTAATTTTTGAATAATACATGAAATCTCTCATCATCTGTGTAGCAGCAAATCATGGAGAAAGGCTGCATAAAGTTAGTCAGAGAGGCTGATGCCTTTACCACCGCTGCACATTCAACATTACACATTATATCCGTACTCCAAGTTTCCAAATTGTGTAGCCATTGTCTGCAGCTGATGCGTATTCTCGTGAAAAGAACAGTAAAATATTGTAGTAGCAAAGCATGAGCAGAGCACCGTACCACCAAAGTTGTTCAGAGAGCCGTGTGGGCGAGAGTGAAATTTAGCGTGAATACCATTGTGATTCGGAGAAACCTGAGTTGTTCTTTCTGTACCTAGCATATTACACCGATTACAGGTGAGTTCTGTCTAATTTCAGTAACCGTTACATTAATGCTTCCGACCAGCCCCGCACGACTGCCTGTCTTTCATTCACTCTTTTCTTTGCTCAACGTCCTCCTTCCCCGTTTTCACAAAGGAAGATTCAGTCCATGAAGCTAGTATTCATTGTATAAAATTTGCATAAAGCGTTTAAGAACAAAAATGGAGGGAACAAAGGCTCGTCTACAAGAAAAGGGATGTGTGTTACATAATAGGAACATGCAAATGGTGTATAATCTTAAGCCATTTTTGATAGAGTGAATGGACGGTTCACTGGCTAAACGGAGTGGATGTGGAGCCGAGTACGGTGTGGTAGTAGGCGAGTGAATGAAAATACTTTCTGACTTTACTCATTTTTCTCCTGAGAAACAGTGGAGGAGCGGAGACTATAAAGAAGAAGAAGAAGAAGAAGAAAGATGGATGAATTCATTAGTTCGCTTCCCTTTATGGTTTCCTATTGATGGATTTTATTTCTGTAATAGGTGACGCTAGTAACAAGAAGAAAGCCATATACTACACTGACTCCTCAAGATATTGCAAGTAGTAATAATATAATTTGGAGGAAATGTAGGATTTTGCACAAGCATAATATGAGGAATACTAGAACCAGATTACGTTTGGGGGAGAAAGTTAAATAAAAGGATTAACTCCAACGGATTTAATTTCATATCCTAAAGAAACTTGGTTAGTTTCTCCATAGTATAAACCCATTTTCTGGCCATTCCTCCTCTTCCTCTCTATTGTTAGCCATAAATCCTGGTCAAATAATAAATGAGCCAATTATCTGGTGTGTAATACATTCACCAGAGAAAGAGGGATACGTGGACTTTAATGAAAATTATAGGGTTCACCAGGGCGTGGGCAAACTTTAGCGGAAAATCAAATTTGGTATTTGTGTGATAGCTATTCCAGAAATGGAACAACTGAATGTGGGTTTCTTGGAATAAAAGCAAGTTTTCTTGATTTAATCACTGCTCCAGAAACGATTTGGATGTAATCGGTGTCCCTAAAATCAGCGATAAAAAAGAACTGCTCTACAACGCCCAATTGTCAAAACTGGAACCGAACTGGGAGATGGTGAGAGGAGATTGGATACAAATAGAAATGGAATGAAATGACGAAATGAGAGTGTCATGGTCATATATGCATATATGCATCCACGCGCTCAGGTTTCGTGCTAATATCCGGATTATTATACAATTTTATGATGAAAATGAATGGGTTTTCTGTCATTTGAAGGACAAAAAGCTGAGGTTTGAATGGTATCATCATCTTCCCTGATTACATTTACGATCACAGTGTGTCGCCTTTCTGACATGAGTCGTCGGCTTTTGAAAGGGTGTAAGTTATGTCGGTTGTCGCTGTAGAGCACACAAAATGCATAACACAGCACGCGCTCCTGGATAGCTTTGTTTTTCCCAGTAGGTGAAAGCGAGGAGGATGATTGACTTACCATGAGTTCTTATCTCGATCTGCGTCATTCTCGTAGTCAGGATCAGGAATAATCTTAGGAGGTACTAGGGCAGGACGTCGGGTCAGCGAGGATGCAGGAGGTCCGACCAATGGATCTTCCTCCTCGGCGGCTTTGGAACTACAGACGCTACCACATGGGGCGCCCGCGAGAGAGCCACCACGCGTGGGAGGGCTTTGCCTCTCCACGTTCGCGGGGTGGTCATAGTGACTGCCTGGACTCAAAGTTTGAGACATGCTGGGAGATAATTCCAAACTTGGGAAAACTGCTTGTTGACCGTTCTACATTTCATAAATAAAAAAGTATGTCAAGATTAGTCTCATGAATCTTTGAAACAATGGCTTAATCAGCATGCTCTTGAGGCGAAAACCCAATACATTCAGAATAAATAAATTAAAATAATACTTATCACATCCAAAAGCAACTAGCATAAGTACAACACACACATTAACTCAATCAGCAGCAAAGGGCAAAGGTTAGATAAACAATAAAAGACGTGACAGAGAAAACGGACGACCGTTTATGCTGTCCAAATAACAACTACACTTGTTACCATCCATGGGCTGTCTGCCATTCAACACGAGCTTGTTTTTTTTATACATCGTAATTCATTTCGATATTTTTGGTTGTCCTGTATTCGTCTGCAGAATCTATTCAACCGTGTTACAATTTTAACACGAAGCAAATGAATCGAAAACACTGAACGAAGACTGCGAATGCAACTAAAGATAACGGTGTTCGGAATGGCGTAGTTGGATTCAAACATATTCTAGTACGACTGTTTTCTATCACATCCGTTGTTTTTAGAATGTTGTAAGAAAACGCGAAGAATTGGAAAAACTGGGAGCCGAAGTTGGAATCAAGGTGAGCTACCCCACACGCCTCCAGCCTTGTCACGTTCTCAAAAGCTAGTAAGGAGGGAAATGGACTTGAGTAAAAGCGTTTTACTTTTCCAAGATAAAGTTTCTCCTCCATCCACACATAGATATGCTCACCTTGCTTTCTCTGTGAAAATAGGAAGCGGCGTGGTGTGATGGGGGCTTACAAAGTGGCGCAAATGTAAGTTTCTTGTAATGTAAGTACGAATGTGTGATTCTGTGTATCTTTCTCCGGAAATTCATCTATGTTCTAGGGAATAATATTATGAAGGATACGTGCGAGTTTGTGTGAAATTTATATGATTTCAATTTTATGTCTTTCTCTCCAACAAGATACTTGAAAGAGACCATTAGCTCGAATCTTTATTCTCATCCCAAGGCTACAATTACCAATTTCCAAAACTTTACGTTCCATAAATACATATTTCAGTGAGCATTGCGTGTACGGAGATATGTACGTTTGTATGCATTTTTCATTTCACAATGAAAACGACAGCGGAGTCCGAGGTCGGCGTCAATGTTGTTGCTCTGCCAGCCAGCCAGCTCTCAGCTAGGTAAACGGAACGCAGGGCATTCATGCATGCATCAGATTACACAGATCTCTTGTGTAGGCATCCCCCAAACACTAACACCTTTTTAGCTCATTTCACATGTATTTATGTGTATATTTATGTGTGTTCAACGGCTTTTAGCTGTTGAACGGTAGTCACATTTCCCCTTAACGTTCCACGGATCCAGTTTCTCTATTCTAGAAATTAGGACCCAAATCAACTTTACAGCAGCATAACATTCAACTACAGCAAAAAGGTTTTTGGGTAGAAAGTTCTAAAGGTGCGATCAGATGTGGTATTCTAGACTCTACAAGTTTGACGATGAAACTGCTCACTTTAAAATCAAACACAGGGAAGCCTGTTTCTTTCCGCTTTTACTCTCTATTCATAGCCAACCAACGTTTTATGTACTCATTGTACATCATGCAACTACTTTGAGGGAATCAATGTTCACTGCTATTACTTTTTTGGGATACATTTTCGTCTCAAGTCCAAAGCCTCAGCTAAGCTACTTTTATCCTGCCATCAAACATCACCGCAACAGTCAAACTTGCTACTTTGGTGGCTCAACACTCTAACGCTGCATTATAATATTCATTTTTGTACTTCTCCCCACCAAAATCATCATCACCACTGATGCCTTCAGGAAGTCCAAACTGCAAGTAAGAGCCAGCCGCATGGGCTGGCAATACAACTTTCTTAAAAGAGTTTAAAACCAGATCAGATGCTTCCAAGTCAAGCACACACAAGGAATAGTGTACTTATTCACGATGAAGATGATAATATGCAGTTTATAACCCTACTTTTCGTTCACTCGTCTACAAATTTGTTTATAAAAGTGCCCTCAGCCCGCTCTGTTCTAATAATGTGTAATATGAAGACGAAGTGTAATCTCACAAAAATGTAGAAACTGGGAATTAAATTTGCTCCCTTGAGTCACCTCCGCAACATTCAACTATCATTACTGCAGTACTTACTACACACCTTGAGAGTGAGCATAATATGAAATACATTTAGCTGTGAAACACGTACAAAGTTCTCAAGAATGTGAAGCATATGGAAAAATTATGTCATTTTTTCATTTAAGTGAGGCTCACATGATTACGTAGAGAAAAAGTTGTGCTTTGCATCCGCGTTTCTTGACGCGTTACTCTCATTACTACTCTTGTGCTTCTCTCCAACCCCAACAGTTACTTGGAGTATATTAACCCGAAGGAAGGGAACGGGCCCTACCTCCCATTACATTTATGCACCTGTGTGATATGATAATCATAAAAAATAATCACGATATAATGTTCTTTAGAACAATTTTCATTAGAGAAAACTGGAGTTTAGAGGGAAAACCCGTGACAGGAAATGGGAGGCTGTTGGTGGAATCCCCAGAATATAAAATTGCATAAATAATCATTATATGAGGCTACCTCCGTATTCTTATTAACCAAAAGTTGTTTGAAATGACAAACAGTCACTTTTGGTCTAACAAGAACACAACACAAGTCTCTCATTTGAGCAGTTGCGTTTCTCCTGTCGCAAGAAATTATTAATCCCGAGGCGACATGCTAAAAGTAGTGTTGCATGTGCATAGCCCGTGTGTACGTAGATAAATAAATTTGTATAGCACATTCATACAATAAGATCCTCATCACGATATCCCATTTATGCAACATGCTGGTGGAACCCATTATCTCTAACAGTAAAAAGATGATGTGGGTAAAAGGGGAAAGCGTGGCAGGCCAGAAAGGAAGGAGCAGCAGCAGCAGCAGCAATGGCAACAGAGAAATAATATAGTATATGAGAACTATATTTATTTGTAAACTTATTATACCTCTACCTATTGTTATATAATGTGGGAGAGACTCAATACAAGGAATTTGTCTGCTCCTCACCAACACAAAGAAAAAGCCGCTCACAAACTCAACTCAGAAGCCAACATCCACATAGAGCAGAGCCGTGCTCATGTTATTCTAAATATCTCAGCAAATCCTACTTCCTTTCCTTCCTACCCAACAACCCAAACCTAGCCGACTTTCTCCTTTTTGCTCGACGTGTTCAACCAACTTGAATCCTGGTGTAATTTGCTAGTATGCATGCAAGTCAGTGGAAACTGTATTATTTGGGCTTCTTAAAGTTGCAGCTTTCCATTCCATAACATTGTAGAGTTTTTTCCCAGTGTTTCAAGGATCTTGGCTAGGTTTCCAACTAGGTTTATGCATACCAATGCATCTACCCATATAAAAACTGCGTGCTTGATTATACATCACCAAGACTACTGTAATATGAATCGTCGAAGACCGAAATAGATCTCGCAATTGGGAACAAAAGTGAAAGAAGAAGCATTAGACGTGTCTATTCATAAAGCATTGAGTGCACTGCGGCTTCCCTCTGCAACTTTCTCCCGACGAAAATCCTTGGTGTGGAACCAGCTGCGTAAGGCTCTTGTCCCGTTTGGTGTACACCGCATGCATGCTGCTCAGGTCTGCATGAGAAAAGTATGGATATCTCGTGTACGTAATAAGTAAGTAGTTGTGTGAGTAACCAAAAGTTTTCACTTTTCTTCACAATCCCATTTTTGGGAGCGTAGATGTGCTAAAAAGAACCCTTCTTCTTTTGTACGCAAGCCTACTTATGTAATCTAATGTGGTAAAGTGCATGCATGCATAAATTCATCTCATGGTGCATAAATCATTTGCACAAAGCCTGTCAGACTTTTTCGACGGTTTGATTGGAAAGATGAGAGAATGTTCTCAAGAGGATCAAATACCTACTACCTACCTATATTACATGTGTGGTTAAATTTGAGACGGGCATATACTTCCGGAGCTCCGTAGACTTTGCGCTGGTTTTCTTTTATGTAGTTGTTTTGCCTGTTTGCATTCCTCGACTCTTTCCTACGAGGCATAATGCGACGATTTAATTTTCGATAATTTATTCGTAAATATATACAGCTAGCGAAAATTTAAACGAACCTTAGTCAATATTTCATCCCAATTACAAGGAAGCTTGTGACTGCTATTGGTATCGTGAATTAGAATTTTTAAAGCACAGACAAAATTAGTGAGCCATCCCAATATCACGTTTGACAAGTTTATTTAAAAATGGGAGCGCGTTTGATGTTCAAAGAAGTTTTAGATGATATGACGCATTTCATTCGTACATGCATGCTGTTTCCGCTCACTTCACTGGATGATGATTAAACGTTTGCATTCGTTTTATGGTATGCTGTTTAGAGACATGTAGGCATGCATTTTCAGTGGAAAAGTAGTAAGGTACACCTTGTTTCTGATCAAAAGTCTCCTGTGCTGTCTGTCAATCTCGTGTTTTTACCCCTACAGCGTAGATATGAGCAAGAACTGAAAGAAACAGGGAAAGCGAGAGACGATGGGTGGAAAAGTTGCTGCTCTGTCCGAAAAGGTAAAGCTAATGCTTGGTGAGGAAGAAAGAAAAGGAGAGACGCAAAAGCTGACATACATTGAAACTTACCTAAGCCCTTTATCATTATTACCCATTCCGGTTTATGAATAGGAGTTTGAATTTCTCTAATATTTTCACCCATCCAAAATATTTATATACACACACGCAATAATCTCGTGTCTAACTACAAACGCTGCTGCTCCACTATTTACATAAAGCTGGAATAAAAGCGGGGTTTCATCTAGGAGCTTTCACTCAACACCACTGCCATTGATAAACGAACGGGTAGCAATAATACTTTATGCATATATGGAGCCAGATAACATTGTTTCAAAACGCTAGTTTAATTCCTTCATGGTTTTTCAAAGGGTTGAGTTTGAAACCAGAAAAGAAACAGGAGTGGTTGCGAGGATGGATAACGCTGACTGTCTCATTCCGAGTGTTTTATAATATTTTACATCCGATTGATGTCTACTTGTTACACACTACTTAGAATAAGATATCACAAATGCCTTGAGGATGAGATGGGGGCACTGAGGCGGTCCATAACCAAAGATGATAATATGATATACCGACGATGAATATCTTGCCACAACAAAGAGCACGCTTTTTCCACTCAGAGATGATGATGGTTACCAAAATCACGTATTGACTTTGTGTGTGTTGTCATATCTCAAAAAGAGGAAAACGAGAATCAAAAGTTACAGGAAAAACACAATTTTACTTTGTCTGCCTGCCTTTTTCATCTTTCCGCCAAACATAACACTCCCTCACTCGAAGATGATATCTTGTAAACTATTCAAAAACAAAATGCGTTATCGACCGAACGCACATAGCCCAACGATGATAAATACGTGCTTGCACAAACAAAGGAATGCGTTAACAAGTGCCACTCATTAACTTTCCATCTGCGATAAACAAATGTTCAATTTTTAGTAATAAAATCCCTTTCTATTTTGAACGGGAGCCCTTAAGCGATTCGCAGCCCAACGGCATGCAATGACAACAAATCTGTGCCATCATTCCACGGCAGAAAAATTTAGCTTGCATAAACTACCGTTTTTACGGACAAAGTTTATCAATTTTGATATGCGTATTGGGATTTGTGCCCATAACACACAGTAAATGGTATTTTTTATACTTCCTACACAAACATTCTTTGTTGCTCTGAATGGGTGTATGCCATGCAGACCTGGAGAAAGCCAACATGAAAACGCCATTCAAAATATGAGTGTAAACTTGTTTCCATTCTCATTAACATCCGGGCCATATTTTTCTCTCGTCTGTATGCGTGCTTTCGGCACGTTAGGTACTACATGATGGCAAAAAATAACTTGTTGTTGAAACTTTTCTTTCTCGTTCCATTTTGGTTGGACTACCAGACCCAAAAACTTAGCCAGGTGCGATGAGTTAAGGTAATTCCCTTCAAAAAGTGGAAAAGTTTTTCCTGTTTTCTCTCGGCACTCCCTTTCCCTCCTCATTTGAATTATTGTCAATGGAGGCACACACAAAATATAGGGAAATAAGTAGGATGAAGCGGAGATTTGCTATGAAATAAAAGGCAGGGAAAATATATATATGAATGAAGGCTTCCCATTTTTCAAAAGGTTAATAATGTACACTTCTTACCTTTCTAACATCTGCTCTGCATGAGATGAGAGCGTTATATTTAGGTGCTAGTAGTACTAGCATGTCACTACTTTTGACGACTTTTTGCATTGTATGAGTAAAAAATCGTCTTATGTTAAGACTTCAAATACTAGTCATACATGGCCACTTTCATTATAAATGTGGGGAGTGGTTAATAAACTGATAAAGCCAATACACAACTGCTGCTCCTCCAGACTACGCATAAAAAGTAAAGTACTCACGCACATCAAAAGGCAACATTTTTCTTTACGCTTTCGCCACTTCCACCAATTTTTTCTATCTTTTTTAGTAGAAAAAGTCAACGTCAATAAATTCCCAATGTTACAGAGAGAAAGTTTTGGTTTTCTTTATAAAAGAAGGAAGTATGATGTGGTGATAAGGTCAGTTGCATCAACCATGTAATTTACTTATTGTCTCTGCTTACTCCCAGACAATATGCGTAGCATTGAATGAAAACCAACTGAAAAACATGTGTTCATGAAAATAAAAGCGTAGACAAAATATTTTTGTCATCTTGGTTAATCTGATTCCAAGAATTGGTAACAAGTTCAATGTTTTGTTTTGTTATCGTAAACATAAACTATCCTTGCCAGTAAAGTACAATGCTGGTGTGACTATACATTTTTATAACGGAAAAAGCAACTATATAGCTACTACAAAATATACAGGCTGAGCACCCAGAAATACAATACAAAATGGAGAAAGTTCACTTTACCTCTGCTTGTACATTTGGTGAAGGTAAGTTGATATACGGTGCTGATCCGCTTCTTGCACTCCCATCTCTACTGCGAACCAAGCCTAAAACAGAAATATAATGTTTTACAAAAAGGGAAAGATGGAAGATTTGAAATACAAAGAGCGTGTTTTTTTGTTCCAAATGTGTTATATATTATACATAAAAGTGGCCTAGACACTACTTGTGTACTTTGAACAAAGTAATGGTTTTTTACAAACAAGTAAAAGTTTGTGAAATAAAAAGTGACATGAGTGTGTGCCAGGCACTTTATTTTACATTTCATTTCTCCCTTAACCAAGACAACTGGGGAAGAAAGTATTGTGCATTATTTATGTTATATAAAAAAGAGCAACTTTTGTGCAACCCATTTAGGTTCAATGAATTTCATATACAAGTTCTCTATCTTTTATTGTTGGGAGTCAGTAAACTCTACGTTTTCTAAGCAAATGACAAAAACAAACTATTACTGCTTTCATGATAAAATCGTGGCAACCAACCAAAAATGGGAACAAGTGAAAACAATTTTTGATTCTACATATTATTCCTTTGAAAGAAATTCTTTTGCAGCTCTGTTCATTTGTGTGTTATGTGCATATGATCTATGCACATTTATGCATATATATGCATATAGAAAACTCCAGTGACTTTTTCTATGGTACATACTTACGTTATAAAAAAGCTGGACTTGGGCGTAGAACAATAATAATAAATATTGTCTTGGTGAAACTCTATTATATGCAAACGTAATACTGCTCCGTGATTCAGTCACAAAGAAGATGAAGGACGAAAATAACTCAACACGCTGCGCAATTTAATATAGCTCACCAGCCAGACAGACCAAACTCTGCTCTGCTTTGTGCTATTACTGCTCTTTTTAACTGTACCATGATGACGCTCGTCATCATCATCTTTTGTGACATCATTGTGAGTGCCAGGAGCAATCCGTATTTCATTCGAATGTATACATTTATACTTGCACTCCATTCTCAAAATGGTCCATCTCCCTCCGCGCACTCGTTTTGTTTTCTTTTGTTTCAATTTCTTGTTTTCTCCTCAGCATCCTACGTCAGAAAGCTCGGAGGACGGGACGTAAAATAAAGAAATGCAATATTTGAATAGAAAGGGGAAAACGCGAGAGAAGAATTAACTGACAAATATCAACAATACATTCTTCTATTTGGGTTCTGAAGGAAGCTTATTTTCCATTCAAATAGGGAGAAACTTGAGAAATACCAACTTGCTTACACTTGACAAATATTACCGTATGCAAAAATCCTGTCAATCTGCAACAGCATGGTCAAAAAGTGTGCAAAAGGTAGTTTTGTGAATGGTTTCAATAAAGTTTTACAGAAATGGTAATCACATTCACGATGTAATTGCTCTCAAGCAAAAAGTAAAGAGATTGGCGGTTGACGTTTTATTGAGAATAAATATAATATTTTACCTAACCTAACATATTTTATGCATATACTGTAACTGCGCCTTGCTCCGCCAAAATAACTTTCACTGCCATGATGACGTAGAATAAAAAACGAAAATAAAGGGAGCAGTTATCCAACTTTCATTAACTGGTTTCTCCGTATTTACATTACAATTCAAAGTGGACCAGATCCCATCGGCTAACCTAGCTGTAACTTGTATGTGTGTTCTTTGACGCGATTTCTGGTTTGCGTTTCATCTACATACATAAAGTTCTGTTCCATTAACAGAGCGTCGTAACATGATAATTTCTTTGTTATAGAAAGCCATCAAGACCATCTGTTATAAACTATATTGTACAAGTGGATAATAAAGTAAATTTGTGAGTTTTTTTCGCATGAAAGTTTATACGAGCCAATTCAACTGAAAAAATATGTGTGCTCTCTCTGAACCTTGGCATAATTTTATCAGATACTGTTTCAGCATTTTTGCTGTAATTCTCGGGAAAATGTTGGAATTATTTAAGTAGTAACAGTTAAGTAGTATGCGAAACTTCTAAAACTGGGAAAAAATACCCGAAAATAAAACTTTTGTTGTAACTTGCTTGTTATACCATATCGGCAAGAATGAGCACAAACTTGTGAAATTTGTGTCTAAATTTAGAAGTGTGTGAGATTCTTATGTTGAACCATGAGGTCAATCCCATGTTGACAAGATGTCTTTGCTTGTCGTTTTTTTGGCAAATGTAAACTCGATTTGAGTCATCAAAAGTTATGATTAGTTGCCTACTGTGACGTACACTATATTGCCTTTAAAATTGGAGGATGGATAATAAAACTTTGATTAGCCTTTTTCTTTGTAATGGCTAACTAGAAAGTAAATGAAGTTTAGGTTGGTGTGCGAGAAAAAATGAAGTTATTTGACATAACAATAAGCGTGAACCTGTTTCAGCTAGGCCAAGAAATACCTAATACAGTTGTTTCGACTTTAATTACGTGATGTTGCAAGTATTGCATTTGAATACATATGAATGTGGGCGAGGGGAAACTAATTTTTCTGAAATTAACTCTTCTTTTTGCGTACTTATCAAAATAAAGGTCGTCAGTTAAAAAGTAAGTACAGTTCTTTCAAAATGACCTCAAGGAAGTGAATTAGTAATGCCAATTTTTACTCCCAAATGAGGTCCATATAATCTCTGTTTCTTAGAATAAATTGTGACGCCGCTATAGTTCTTTTAAACCCTCCAATTATAAGACAGAGTTCGGAGATTGATTAACAAACTGTGGAGATAGGGACTTCAAATTACACTTACTTCAAACGAAGTCACTTTTTATTCAGGTTTTTGTAGGGCGTTTAAATGGAAGTGGAAGGCAAACCACAAAGACGTATTTCATAAAGAAACTAAGGATTTGTACACATACCCTTTCTTTTCAACTCATTTTGAACGACGAACCAAGTGAGGGTGTAAAGGAAAGTGAGAGGGAAAAAAATTCGTAAATGTTTGAAGGACAGCTCTCATGGTACGTGATTGCGGTACTCGGCTCATGCATTCTACTTATTCGTCCCATTTTTCCTTTCTCCATTTCCATTCTTTCTATATTCCTCCTCTCTTCTCTTTTCTTTCAAAGAAAATGTCTGAAATACTCATTCATAAGTAGATGGGCGAACTGTTTATTCACCTCAAAGTCCTCCTCCTTCATTTCATTACATGGTAATGAAAAAACTTTATTTTTGTTAGCTTTCACTAAAAGAATAAGAAAAGAAAAGAAGAAGACGTACTTGTAATCCCGTAAATGTATGTTGCCTTCTGATAAATAAGTCTAACCATATGGAAAACTGGTTCACAAGCTCGTAGACGTAAGTAAGTACGCTATGCGTGATTTATTTAATTTTATTTTCTCAGAGAATGGTAAACAAAAGTCTAATGCACACAGATTCCGACGTTTGTGCATAAAAATAAATAAGATACTCATCATTACTGCATATACGCAAGAATGGTGACGTAGAGAAACAAAAAATGAGAGAGACCAATATTAGTAGTAGAAATACATAATGGCAACAACCATTATGTGCAGAACACTTTGATATAATGTCACGAGTGCGGATGACTGATGATTATACGGAGAAAATCTGCAGGAAAGGAAAAACTAACGGAAAATTGTGAAGACGTGCAGGAAGAGATGACGGTGCTTTCTTTCTACGTTTTTCACAAACCCACTTCCTATCTTACTCAAGATTTTTTTTGGCAATTTTAAGAGCTGTAAATTATACCGTTATAATATTGTTTACTTTCGCTGTGTAAACAAAAATAATGCAAGGCAGCTACTACTATGGCATTAATGAAAGCTTCACTTTTATTTCATTCTTTTCACCTCTATTTTTACTTTGAGTCAAATGCGGCGTACAGCTGCAAGAGAAGGAAAGTTCATTATATACTAGAAACTGTGGAGCTTAGACTTTCTTCGTTCCATGACGTTTGCGAATATTCGTTCATAGCAACTACATAAATCAGATAAAATTGTCCGGGTAAAGTATTGCTGCATCTTTTTAGTTTGCTCATCAACCTGATGATGATCTGATGTTAGCAGCGTTCAATTTCGAGTTTATTTCGTTTGTGCATCAACAAACTAATCGAGTTAGTTTGGTCTCAACTCGCCCCAGTTGGCGTTCGATCTATGGAGTTTTTTATGGCAAGTTTGCAATTTATCTAGCTTAATAATTAGTTTAAAACTGAAGAAATAAAGATCAAGGAATCTTAATGAGAAGGAAGAAGAAGATGATGATGATTATGAAAGACGGCGACTCTAGTAATTTTAGTTAACTATCAAAGCAAACTTACAGATTTCCTCGGCAGCATTTTTCAATGCAATGTAAAAGGAATTCGCTTCTTCAGTCGTCCATTGCATCTTTATAGCATGCACAAGAAAGTGAATAAATGATTACTGCCAGTCCCTTCCCTTCCACTTCAGATCAGAGAGGCACAATCCCATTTATGTTTACGACACTCCAATTGCTCAGTTGGAAATCAGGGGTAAGCATATATTTGCACTAGGACTGGAGCACACGACAACTGAACTAACATCTTTCCATCAATTTACAACCCCTGAAAATGGCATCACCATCAGTGTTCTGTAGCGCAGCACACACTTATTATGATCTCTACTTTACTCCCTCTTTTTTGTTTCCGCTCGGAAAATAAAATGTGATTTGACATGGTAAACAACAGTAACAAGATAAATATTTAACACTGCAATTTTTTTTGTCACACAACCCAGAAAAAAATGTATTCATAAAAACCAAACCACGTACTTATATACACATCACGTATACAGGGAAAAGGGAATGGAGTGAATGAATGTAACTGGAATGGAGATGAAAATGGCACGAGAAATCCATTAATTCTCCTAGTTGCTTACCTCCACTGACGATTTGTAGGCGAGACGCGTCGTGGATAGCTGTGGAGGCTTGCTCACAGCAGAAATGGCACGGTGGGTCTGCGTCCGGGTAGTCCAGCTCGGAAACATGTGTCACTGCCACATTTCCACAACGGGCTGTTCGGATCTCACTTTCCCAAACTGTGTTTTATTTCCACACAAGATTCACAATATTACATGGCTCACATATTGCAACAAGACAAAGAGTATAGTACTATATTATTGTGTATGATATTAATGACGGGGACAATATTTGTCGTAGCAAAAAAAACGGGGGAAAGTATACAAGTTTGTGTATGAAAAAGACGTTTTACATTATATAACATGAACACACACATCAACTTAAAAAAGCGATATTATTGTAGCCATTCTCGAGATATATTGCATTTTTTGTTAGTTCCAAATACAGAAAGGACAACATAATCATCATTATTATTGCTACCATTTTACATTTGCTCAGCGACCAGCAGCAGCAGCAGTTGGAGGAGTAGTCGGTTGTGGAGAAACACGACGGTACGACACATGACAAGCTTTTGCAATAATATATGTACTACTTTAACATTGTATAAAGTAAAAGTGTATAGTTAAACAACGGTGGAACAGCTTTCTTTTATGTAGCAGCAAGTAGCTGAGTGAGTCGCATAAAAAAATAATATGTAGTTCACTCAGGAGCAACGCGACATTTTCTCTATATGAAGAAAATACTAAAAAAAACTGTGTATAAAGAGGAAACAAGTGAAATTAAGTAAGTGAAAGGAAGCTTACACCGCAACCATATGCGAATGAGAGAGAAAGAAGAGCGAATGGTATTATGGTACATATATGTACATAAATAGTATGGAGCCACGCATGCATGCAACAAGACATGTAGATATAAAATATAGTATATAAATGAGCCACACAGTTTAGTCCTCATTACTTCTTGCCCCATTAAAAGGAGACTCATACGGAGACAGACAAGACATGGTGGTGGTGGTGGCAGCAGTGGTGTGGGCTTACAATTAGTCTCAACTCAACGCTAACGTCCACAATTCCAAAATAATGAGTTGCAATGCAATGCGAATTGTGTTGTGTCGCGCGAAAGGAAGGAAGAAGCACTATTCAGGGTTGGAGTTGGACGTTTTGCTGGGTGAAATGAACGCTATCAATTTATCATTGCATCAGAAACAACTATCATTTTGGTTGGTAGGAGAAGAACACCACCAATAATGCAGACCAGAAGGAGAGTGAGTTAGTATTATTTGTATTTATACCCCTTCCAACAGCACTCCACCACCATGGACAACTACTAAATTCTACCAATAATTTCCCTGTGATGTCAGGAAAGATAAATACATGGTGTGGTGTGTGCAGTTGAGGCAGGTACATGTGTAGCTCTAAAATATATATTAATGATTATTTGTGTACTTATGCTCTCTCGCTAGAATCGGAACGGAACATTTTTAGATTGTAACTGTGTCTCTGTATGGCATTATTTGTTCGACAGTTGTGTTGTGTTGCGGAGCAGATGAATGAAGTAATATTAATGTTGCGCTTCAAATTCCCATTTTAAACGCTTTCTCGCACTTGTATTTATTACACATTAAGAAATACGATTCAGAACTTAAAGGTAATGTGCAATAAGTATTGTACATGCATTGAAAACGTGGATGTTTCTGTCTGTAGGTTTAGTTTGGTGAGCACTTGTCCATACAAAATGTTACATATTAGCTCTCTTTTCAAGAGTAAATTTAGCAGAAAATGGTAGTAAAAATTAATTCAAGAGTGTACTTTTCTCTTGCTTCACCATCCCACAACAAGCTAACTAAACTGTCCCCCGTATCACAGAAGAATACCTTGTCGATCACCTGAATAAATATGAGTGTCATTGGTATTGCTCGTAGTTTTGTCATGTGTTGCTAACCTGAACCTGATACGATGTCATTGCTAGGCATCCATCATATCATCATCGCCATCACGAAAGAAAATAAGTAAAATAAATTTGCAGTAGACACACACACACTCATGTCGAACAATTCACTGCATATTTTAGTAGAGTAAACTTATAGCACGCACAGCACGGCTTGCAAGTACATGTACTTAGTTTGTAGGCACATAAAGAAAATAAAACATGCAAGGAAAAACTTGTGTTGGTGTGTGCTCAAGAGCCAAAAAAGTATCTTTTTATATGAAGTACCATGAGAATCATCATGGCACAAGAACTTTTCTACTCTCAGTTTCACTGGAAGGCGAGAATGTATCTATTTTTATTAGGTTTGATTGCCCCAGCTGAAATTACAATTGCCATGGCCTATGTTTACCGACGACGACAAGTGTTGCTCTCGGCATCGTCATTCATTCTATCAACTATATAATGGGAAAGTCTACGAGACCAGATCCACTCTACTAAAAATAACATATCATGACGTTTCACCCCAGTCTCGTTTCACTCTTCCATTCCACTCGATTGTCACTGTAGCATTCATGGAGAAGACTAGATTGAAGTGCAATGTAGCAGTAAGACGAAACAGTTTTCCGAATCTAATTAATGATTTAAACACATGCGTCTATCCAATTCACTTGTAGAGTTGGTAGCTGTGAAACCGAGAATTTGTAGGTGGGAAACCTTTGCCCACCAAGAATCAACATAATGCCCATGAATTTCGTAACTTTTCCACCATTTAACTCAGCTTACCTTGATGTAATCACACCTTTCAGCAATTGTCTCCGAACACGACACTCTAATTTGCACGGTTGACTAACTAGCCATACTTTTTCAGTAGGTAACAAAAACACTGGAATTTCTTACGTTCCAAAGCCCCCGTTCCCACGCACTCACTCCTCTACTGATTCCGGGAGAGGTTCAAATCACGAGTGAGCAAGACTCGTGTACTGATAGTTGAATATAAAGTAAAGTGGTGGTGGAATGATGGTGGATCGCATCATCGGTTCAAGAAAAAAGTGAGAAAGGGTGACTTTATCAGGGACTTGTCGACTGCATACCACAAAGCCGTATTACGCTTTGATTTGGTGAGTTCACATTCGGAGAAAATTGAATTGAAGAGCACTTTTATATACATTTGTTGCAGAGCGCATTTAATAACTAAGTGGTGCGCTGTTTCACTGGGACTAGCTTAAATCTACAGAACTGATAGCTGTGAAAGTGGGACAGCGATACGAAGGGAGCGTCATGCTGTTGATGATGATGATGACAGTGGTGTGTGGTTCCCCTTTATTGAAATTCCATGTACAATTGAAAATTCACTTATGAGCGTTGTCGTTTGATAAAGTATTAAAATATAAAAAAGGAGCAGGGTAATACTACGACATGGATGAAAGTGAGAGAAGAGAGTGATAAGGATTTACGTGCATTTTACTTCATCACATATAGAAAAATCTTTTTTCTCCAAATCCCATTTGAAGTCACTCCCAACCCAACACACATCCTATTTCCCGTGAAAAGGAAATGAAAATGGTTATAGATACAACTGCAACCAGCACGCTCATATTCAAAACACATTCCTCTATTGTTTTACCACAATAAGAATGCCATATTCCATACAGGTACTCACTTGCTATGATTTTTTACTAGGGAAATTCCTTACTTTAAAATTAAAAATAACTGTAACTAACTGGATGAGTGATGATTGATGACTAACTGACTGGATGAGCTCTTGAGTGGGTAGCAAGAAGGATAACAACTAACAAGCATCAGTAGCGAGCTGACAGAATCCCTCTTCACATTACTTTAACACAACCAGTGATGCGACTGTGAAGAGTTCTGTACCTGGTGATGTAGTCAAATAGAAGCCACATTCGACGGGAAATCGACACATACAGTAAATATTTAATTTGGTAATAATAGTAAATATACTAATTCATCGTGGTGAAAAATCGAGTTACGGATTCCTATTCAAACTTGATAATAAAAAGCCCTTGTGCACTTCATTCTTCTGAGTAATGTAATGTACTACACTTTCCAGATGCTTGACAGTTACAAAATGACTAAATAACTACAGACCGTGTTTATATTTTCAATCTTCAACACTAACTCATGCGAAAAATATATATTAGCAATTCCTATGCAACTCGTTGAGTGTTGAATGCAAGGTAAGTGCTTGAATAATTTTTTAATAGTGCAAAACTTCACACTTGTGTGTATACATATGTTCACCATGCCTTTCATTATTTATTTACATGCAGGTATATTGCTTCTGGCTGGAATCATTCTTTCCACCTTTTACCAATTTTTGCATGCCCAGTCACCCTCCAATATTAATAGACTGAATTTGCTCAATGAGACTAATCTATTAACCACTTACGATATCGGACACATTTTTGTAGTTGCTACAGAAACGACACACCTACATTTTACGTAGGCATCTAAACAAGGCTGTTCGATAGGACACGAATATTTTAAAATAAAATGGCAACACCTAAAATTGGAATATCCAGATAAAGTTTCCTATGCTTTATAAAAGACGGACTAGTATTTGTCTATACAAGAACGCTTCTACCCCGGTTTTAACGCTCGCACACTAGCCAAATGGGGCCGATTATTTTGAGCACCAGTTTTATTGCACTCATGGGAAATATACCATACGATATGGATAGACCCTCTACGTTTTTTCTACAAGATCAAAAATTCACACCAATGAATAGATCCCTTATCCTATTCACAAGTTCTCTTTTTTCGCTGAACAATGGAAAGGATTTAATTTTGATGTAGAAAAATATTTTATTCCTGCCCTTCATCCAAACGAATTCCCTTATTTGAGAACTGGGGTAATTGGCAAGATAATTCTGCGCAAAAAAATTGATTTAAAGGACGCGTTTGTTTACTCTCGTTCGACTACAATAAATTAGTCAATTTCTCTTCTCTTGTACGGCTTCAGAATTTCAATTAACTTATATTAGAACTTGAAACTTGACTTTTGCCACTGAGCTCTAAATCTATTTCCCTCACATTAAAAGTACACACTCGCTTTTCAGGGAAGTAAGGGGAACGAGTCAAACTCACAATGAGACATAGTCAAAATAGGTTTTTTTTATATCGTCCACTTCCTTTTGAAATAACTCATTAGCAGAGGATGAAACTCTGGCATTTGTACTTTATTTGATGTTTCCTGATGATTTTATAGGTCGTATTAAATAGATACAGACTTTCAGAATGCTGCGACCAAAAATGTATTCGCTGAGCTGAGAGCCTGGATGCCACACTCTGAACAAAACTTAGGCAGTCAACTATGTACCCCTAAACAAGACTTGTAGAAACACGCTGGAACGCAACATGAACTAATCTGATCAGCAACAAAACTGGAGACTCTTCTCAACAGGATTTGAAGCCTTGTTTTCCGTCCCCGAGTAATGAATGATGCAGTTGATGGAATGTAGCGTAATCTGTATAATGTAGAGGTGGGCTAACTAAGTAAGGATGTATATCTACAATACAGTTATTCAGGAATGGGTAGGAAAATCCATCTGTTTCATCTGATGAGTTACGAAACATCATTACTTTCCCAAAGTAATGGAAGTCTGGAGGAGAAGGACGAGGAAACGATGAAATGGAATGGAGGATGAGTGGGACAATTATCTAAAGTAGAAGTAATTTATCTGTCGGAGGAAATGACTACGAACGGATGAAAACTACTTGATATCTACTTTGCCGAATGAAATTACCTTCTCTAGATCAGCATGATGATGAGGTAGGAGAGATGGTGATGCGATGAGCTACAACTTAACTCTCTCGCATTCACTTCACTCCCTTCACTAAATTGACTGTCAGTGTCACAGTCGCTGTTGATATCAAAATAAGGAAATAGGAACGAATGAGAGGGAGGGTTATTTTTACACGAAACCCTTTTCATGTGCTATCTGAAAGGAGATAAAAATGAGACTGATTCTTATGCAGTTTATCCCCTGAATACGATCAGGAGGCCCACTTTCTTTTCTCCAAGTAGATTCAACACGGAAGTTTGCATAGGCGAATGTTCATCCCGGAGGCATACCGTAATGGGATCCAACTAAGAAGTGGATGCAACCCTCGAATATGATAGCTGATCTCAGGCTTAAACCACTCTGTTAGGTATCAACGTGGTATCTATGCAAATCTTCAAATTTTTCAAAGCACAATCATTACTCTAAACCAAGATAATAGGCCAGGAGACAAGTCAAGTGAAAAACCTGTATTAATGTAAAGTGAGCTTGGACATCACATAAGAGGTTCTTGTTAAAAACGTTTAACGTTCAAATAAGTGTTGTCATAAAAATTAGTTTGGTTCCACTTACTACGTCTCAAAATTCCAGGATGACATTTCGCAAATGGGTTCTTTTCATATTTCTATGTAAAAACATACACTTTAACAAAACCATGGCTAGTTTCCATGTCTGAATAAGGCCCGAGCACTAAATCGAGGCTGGTAAAACACATGCAATCCAAATCCTTCAAAACACAATTTAGCGAAATGAAAGTTCGGTCAATATTATATAGCCAAGCAGTATCTCTACTACCACTCCAATTTTTTCCCCAATTACACACATTCTCCTCTCAACTATCCATCATCAGTCCATTGAGAATTATAATCTTTTTCCCGTCTTACATCCGTTTTCTGAATCGATCTCATTATTGGATCGAGGATGGGTCACCTGACTCTCTCCACCAACTTCTAAGTGTTCTATAACTTCTATAATTGAAGCTAACGCATTTTAGATTAGGACGAGTGAACGGCTGAGTGAACATGTTTACATGCTCCTCCACTGGGATCAGGAGAATATTACAGGAGTAGTCAGTCTTTTTCTAGGAGAAGAGTTCTTTTTTAAAACCATGTTGAACCTTTCACCTTTCATTTTCTTCCATCTTTTCTGATGATGAAACCAGTGAGCGTTAACTCACTCAGCCGTCAAGAGACCAGGCCAGACCACTGACGAGAGAATAGATGTGATATTCGGATCAGGCCAGCCAGAGCCTACTTTTGTATATAAAACCAAGTTTCCTCCTCAAAAGTTATATGGGGTAAACCTTTATCTTAAGTATTCAGACTTTGTTCCATGATGTGATGATAATGGGAGTGGGATTCATTCACTCACAATTATCTTGTTACCTTAATTACGTGGTTTTTTTGGTGAGCCATTCATTTAATTGGTGGAGTTTCTCATAATAGCTATATACATACAAAAAGGAAGGATTTATATAGATGAATGAATGCTTGGATTACACTAGTTCCTCTAAACCTACTGGTATCTTAGATAGGCACTCCATACCTATAGCTATTATGTGTTTTAAGGGATGATGAAAGCAAAGCTGCTACATCCTACTGCTACATCTTTTTCATATCCTTACATCATACAAGATCCATTCATGCAGAGGGAAATATACATACATAAATGCTCTCACGTATTGCTCAAAAAGGCACATAGACACTAACGTAATGAACTCCATGGTTGGAGTTAGTTGAAGACTTATACAGGAATACACAAGCTTGAATAGTTCCTTTTTACAGATGGGTTGAGAAAAGGGAGTGGGACTACATGCGAATCTTTCGCTTTTTTCCGTATCATCATTAATCCGGTTAAAATACAATAAGAGCAAGAGCTTCTAGGGCTACACACAGTTAATGGACAGTGAAAGTAAAATAAAATGAGAGAGAGAGAGAAATATGTGGGGCTGCGAAATGGGGAATGCGATGATGTGCAACTGATATTAGAGAATGACTTTGCTTGAGAATGTTGTTACCTTCTACGGATGGAGGTGTAATAGCTGAGGTATCACCTTTCTCCCTCCTTGTTGCCCGTAGTACACCATCCAAACAGTTAGTCACCGGCTCTTTGCAGTTCCCACACAATCGCCCTAATTGATAAGTGATGGTTAGCAAAGGAGTTTGTAATAAGAAAAGAAAGAAAAATTAATTGTAAATTAGAAAGTAATAATAAACAGGGAAATCAAACTGGTTGCGAGATTAAAAGTACAGTATTGCTGGTTGGTCGTTACTAAACTTGTTATAACAAAGTAATCTTGAAGATGGGCAGTACACTAAATATATATACGCTTGTAGATAGTACACACAAATGTGGATCATCATATTATCCTCTTTGAGAATTTTGGTTTGTATGGATCGATTCGTAATGAGGAGTTTACGTTGTATTTTAAAATGCATGGCGTGTCTTGCTTCATTAGCAAAGTCGGTTTGTGTGTTATTATTCTAGTATATGTAACTGCACCACTCTGGATCGGATTTTAGAGAGGAAATACACACAAAATTACGTGAGTGTAAAAAGGCAAGAGTTGTTTTAGAGACAAGATGAAGAGAGGAATGAATGTGGGCTGCATAACATATAGTAAATATAGAAACAGGCAGATTTTCGTGCGTGTACGAGATGAGGATATAATCAATAATGTGTGTCAAAGTCAAATTGTTTTGAAAATTCAAACAGATATAAGCTTTCAAAAATATTGAGACTGGTTGGTAGTAAGAAGGAAGTAAAGCCTTAACCATAAAAATTAATTTTTACAAGCAAAGCGCTAATATAATATTAATTTTTGTACTAGACACTTGCTAATCGTCAGTGGGGTATACTTTGAAGTTAAACTTTAATATTTTAATGTTTATTGATATGTTGCAAAAAAAGAAAAAAGGTCATTTCGATGAATTTTAGCTGTACGTCAAAAACGAAAACATGAACTTTACAACATTTGCCTGTTCTGAAAGATTGAACGTATATAATAAAATGTAGGATATTGGCATTATTCTAGTGGCCAGCGCATTGTAGGCAATTCCCGTGTTTACCTGCTATTTTTCCCCTCTTGGTGGAAGTGAACCTTTTTAAGCCTACTTGACAAACACAGATAACATACATACATACGTACAAACAGGGTATGTGAACACGTAAGAAATGAGTAAGTCACCGTAGAACATTCATTAATATAAAGATAACATACACAGTACATTCTCGTAACATTATCAACCTCTAGTCAACATTACATGATAATAATAAATTGGAGCATTAGTGGACACATATATATTAAAAATATAATCACATAGTTAAAACCCATGGTCCCCTTCATTGAAAGACTGTTTTTTCTAAAACCTTGATTAATACTGACTGACCATTTGGTGAAGTTTACAATTTTTAGTCTTTCAGTGAGGTGGACAATGTGTGAAATGGCTCAATTTTACTGAAAGTGACATGACAGTAGTAGTAGTAGTGGCAGTGCGAAGAAAGTAACTGAATACACCTATTAAAATACAAGTAACAATAAAGTTATAATGTACACAGGAATTAAAACACAGAGAGTAATCAACATTCGAAGAACATGATGCTCAAAAGTGTACACAAGTTGATACACACTTAATAGTTAAAAAAGAGGGTGGAGTGAATGATGTTGATGATTTATAGGTAAAATAGTGGTACTAGGTTCTAGCACCTACACAAATAGACATATGCTCTCTTTGCTAATAGAAAACTGTTTACCTGGTTGTGGATTAATGGAAAGAACACTCAAGGGAAAGTTAGATCAATCTAGAAGAAGAGATTGTGAAGATGGGGTAACGAGAGACCTTACGAGAAGCACAGAAGAAAGAAGAAGAGAAAGTGGAAGAAAGAAGTATGTACAAAAGGAGCAACACAATCTCACAAATTTTTCCGTAATTCTGTAGGAAACGACAGGGTTACACCAGATTAGCAACAAGAGAAAGAGAGATAGAAGAATAAGGATAGTAGATAGAAGAGCAAGGAGGATTAAATGTGTCAAACTATAGGATATTTGCACTGTGTCAATTTGGGATTTGAGTGAAAAAGTTAAGAGAATGCTCCTACTGGCTATACTACGTAAGTTTTAACTAACATTTATCTATCTATCCAACAGTTGGAATAAGAACTTTACAAATTAATTTAGGAACTGGACATGCACATAATGGAAAATGGGTAATTGTCAAAAAACTGGATATTATGAAGATAAGGTACAATGTGTTCATTTGATTAATGGGATAAAGTTGTTAGCTGATTTGATTACTTAAATTTTTTACCCTAGCGCATTGCATTAGATTAACTAGGTTAGATAGTAAATTGAAGAAGTTAAAGTTATGTTGAGCTGCTGTTGAAGGAATGAAATTACAGGTACAAGTCCAACTTAAACATTAAACTTAATTACATATCGGGGCTCGTCTAATTTACAAATTAATTTTCAGTTTCCTTTGTCACTCAGAAAAACGTTGATTAATTTTGTTTTCTACTCATCTCCATATTCCCTAAGGGTTTCAAATTGGAAATGATAACGGAGACAGGTCTTCATTCCTCTACCAAATTCCTGACACAACTACATAATGTAGTTTGGCATACATAATATGCATGCATACGCGAGCTTGTTGGTTTTGTTGGTCGAGCAAAGTGTGATTTTATGGCTCAGTAGATAAATTAGCTACTTTTACTTGTGGAGCTAGATGGATCTACAATGCTTGCTAATTCTCTTAATCGTTTTTTTAGTGAAGACAAAGTAACTCACTTGTGGTGTGAAGAACACCTTGAGTAGCAGTAAGGAAAGTATGAGAATCGAATGTATCCGGGGCTGAGTTGGTTTGCTTTTTGGCAAAGAATCGTCGCCTCTTCTCAGCACTCCTAATTGCCACAATATGTTTGCTATCGATGGTCGGAAGTGTTGACGATTTCCCTCTTCCCTCGGCAGTTAACGTGTCAGCAGCAGTGGAACATGATCTTGAGTTGGGTGCAGAGTCAAAGTTGGCTGAGCGCTGTGGAGCATGTTGGTGTTGGTGAGCGGCTGCAGAGCCAGAGTGGCAAGGTGTAGGATCCCCTTGGGGTATATTTGCATACTGGAGGGCGACTTGAGGAATCGGAAGTGAGTAGGCTAGAGAGTGTTTATTGTGCTGATGATACTGTTGCTGATGTTGAAGTGATTGCAACTGAGAGGTTCCACTCGTATTAGGGCCTGGACTGTCTGGACCATGGTCCACTGCTGCTGGGGAGCTCTTCCACTTCTCCACAGCAAGAGGAGAAGGAACATACTTTTTCTCACTGGGAATCATATGCTCCGCAACTGAATGAGCCTGTCTTTGCTGCTGCTGCAGTTGTTGAGTCTGCATCAGTCTCTCCTGATGTTTTTGGCAAATGTACACAGAGTTTCGGGGAGCTGTTGGTGCGGAAACTGGAGCGGAACAAGTGCTTGGTTTTGGAGTTGGATTTGTACATTTTGCATTCCGACTCGTGCTCACACAAGTGCCGACAGGAGGGGCTCCTTTAGTCAATTCAGCAGTGGTGGAAGCAGTGTTGAAGATGCTTGTGGAGGGACTTATGTTTGGACTGATGTCGGACGCAAAAGGAAAATCTGTTTGTGTTTGCTGTTGCATCAACTCAACCTTCTCGCTGTGTTCAGATGGCTGGGGTAATAAGAGAGCGCACTTTTTGCACACGGTTGTTTCGAAAACGGTAGTTACCTTTTGGGAGCATGTTGGAGTTCCAAATAAATCCAGGTGAGTTGGTGGGTCCAACTTTCTCATTGATTTGCTACTGCTGCTCGCCCCACTCGCTCCTGCAGAATCTTTAACTGAGCCGCTGCTACTACTCATCTTGTCTTTGTTGAAACTGAAAATATTTGGCATAGCTCTCAGCCCAAATTTTCTCGGCGAAATAGGTGGAGATGCTGCAAATTCTTGAAAAACGTGAGATGAGGACGGGGATGAGGAGGCTGAAGAGATTGTTCCACTTTGCAAGTGAGCGAGCAGGGCTTCTGTAGGCTCCGTATTTTTAATTAGACAGGACTTGGAGCACTTATTGACACTTGGCCGAGACTCGACAAGTTTTGTATTCCGTTCCTCCCTACTCCCAGCAACTGGCTCCCGAGTGCCAGATGAAGTTGAATAAGTTGCACTGTGATTAGCAGTAATGTTACAAGTTTTAGAGGACTTGTGGTCACTTTCCCACGCTACGTTCTGGCTGTGCTCCTGGAAATAGTCCCAGTCAAAAGATTTGCAACGTCGAAAGTTTTCCAGTCTTGCTGACCTGGTCATTGGAGGGCCATGATCCCTACTAGTTTGCTCTTCAACTCCTGCTCCTCCTGAGGGATGAGAGAGCTGTGCAAATAAAAAAAAAATTTGACAGTTAACTTTATCCTTTTCCTTTCTTTAAACTCCTATATAATATACGAGATCCTCACACACCTCATGGTATAAACCTCACCAAAAAATATGAATCTACATTCCTTTTCCTCGCTTCAAATTCAACCAAATGCGAGTTCATCATCAACATACTTAACGAATAAAGATCCGGAAAAAAAACTTTTTCCATGAACCATTCTCCCCTCGATTTTGTTACAAAGCGAGGATATTATTGATGTGAAAGAGTTGATAAAAAGGTTGCCAAATCCTTTCATATAATTCCTATGGATTCTTCATCCATAACAATTTACAATAAAGGGTTTGGTGGCACGTTTAAAACATGAAATAAACCCCATTTGGAATTTATCCAATTAGCACGTAAAACGGGTTCTCAATGCGGATGGAAAATTTACAGGTTGAGCAACCCATTGTGGGAGTTGTCATTATTTTTTAACCATCAGCGATTGCTATCTTTGCAAGTCCTTTCAAAGCATTTTTGGGGGATTAAACTTTTTCCATTAAGGAGTAAATGTAAGAAATGGGTGTCATCGTCGCCTTGGATCATTATTATACATGATCATCCATCCAATCCCCATTTCACCATCTCAGCATCAAATTCCAACTGATTGTGCGAGCAAGAGCAAAGGGACTAGCGATGTGCTAGTAATTCGTCAGGTTGCATAAATGATGAGAAAAAGTCTTTCTAAAGTTTCCTCATTTGCCATCCTAATCTGTATTCATAATACGAGTGAGTAAGTCATCAGTCATCCCTTTAAAGAAACCAAGAAAAATGTAATATATATTTCTCAAATTGCTGTCAACTAACAATTCAACCATTTGATCTAGTTATCCTACATATTCGTCGATGTTTTTTTGGTTGATTATAAGCTTACAAGTGCGAATTTGTTGGATTGAATTGAACTGAAGCCTTTTGTCAATTTTGCTGTTGTCAGCTATTTTTATGCTTCCTTTTCACACTCTACTTCACCTATCAATTCAAAGGACACTTGAGCATTCCTCCTCTGAGCCGGAGAGGAGCAGGAAAAGGGAATAACATTCTATATTCTTTCAACTTGCTCGCTTTACTCAACAGACATGATGATGTGTGTGCAATATGCTACTTATTTCTTTGGAATAGATAAATCTTCAACTGGATGCACACACTTTGTATGCCATTTTGAACAAGCAAGGAATTTCCATATATGAATCTTTAAGTTTATTCAAATGAACAGACAAATTTACATTTTACAGGGTTCCACATTCCTAGCAAAAGGACATGGGAAGGTTGCGAACTGCACTGTTTGGCCTAGGTGACCTTATTCTGCACTACAAATCAAAAGGTTAGACACGAGTGGAAAGTTGCCAGAATTTGCATAAACAAGCATCCCTGTTTGATCCATGCAGGCAGAAGGCAGACGAAATTATGTGGTTAGAATGAAATGTCTCCTAACTATTTTGTGAAGGACAAATGCGAATATATTTTATTCCTCACATCTTCTCAAGAAACTATTCATTCTAGCGTGGCTAATATAGAGTAGTTTAATTCATAAAGTGAAATGCTCATAAAAATTAAGTCATTCTCCCACGCATGATATAATTGCGCCCTGTTGTATTATCAGTAGGATTCAAAATATTCAAATCTAACTTTTGATAATGGGATGCAACTATTTCCAGGTAAAATCACAATCCCCCTGCAGCTGCACCATAATCGAAGGATGTTTGAATCCTCGAGGAGAATTACGTGGGGGAGCGTGCCAAAACCAATCCATTATCTATTTGAGAAGTGAGCATCATCACACCACCATCAGACACGCATCACTCGTTATAATCTCTAATCCCAAAGCCTCCAGGCTCTTTAGATGACCTCGTTTTGGGGATCTTCAATGCAATGGTATATTGAGGATTGAACAGGAATGACTTTGCGAATCATACTTCTAGTACATACATGCATGTAATATATCAACATCTCATCTGAATGTGTTTGCCTATTCTTTGCACACACGTTGACATAATGCTTGTGGGTCTCATGAAAGTTTTTTTTTGTGAAAAGCGAGACAACGATGACGAGTCAAGTGCACTCTCAAAACAAACTTGGGAAAAGGATTAAAGGCGATCTAATTAAAAACGGTATAATTATTTCGCACCGTCACATTTTCATGGTTGGAGGCAAAAGTTGCAATTGACAAAAAAGTAACAAGAACTAAATAATGCTTGCGCAGTCGGAGAAATTTTTGGAAAAGTTTTGGTCAACGTAGGTTGAAAAAGTTAACGAATTTTTTGCCTTCCTCGATTTTTCAACACACCAAAAAACGCCAATTAATGATTCACTTTACTTTTATCCTTTGTGCGAGCACCTTCTAAATTATATAAATAAATGTTGAACTCAAATGCTTCCTCTGTACTATGAGAACTGTATTATTTACGAGTATCAAAGAGAACGTAATGCCCACTAGTAAATGAATCCAACGGCGACTCAATCATAGCCGAGTGAGCCGTTAATAATAGAAGCCTGCACCACCGGGATGTGGTACACGAATGGGACACTCTAACCGCAGCACAGACCAGGCGCTAATTGCAGTTTTTAACCAAAAATCAGTCATTGAACTTCAAAGGTTTAAATGTCCAAAAAATGGGTGTGTATTTCGTAGCACTGGAAATAAATGGTTTTTGCTTTTTACCAAAAAGCGTTATTAAGAGCATGAAAATGAATTCATCAAAGCAATTTCCCAATTCCTGCCTTCCTCATTGTACATGGTCTCAATTTTTTGTCATACGCAGGTTTACAATTTTTCTTGCTTTCACTTTTATCCCAGCTCGGCATAATGAACGTAGATGATTTCATGGCTGTGAACGCAGAGTTCCGTGGAAATTAAAATGAGATTTTTTAGCCTGTTCATTTTTCATCCAATGCCATAATTTTATGAGGCAATATACTACTTCCTAGTTTTTTACCTTTCACCCAACATCCACTCCAGGTAGTCTTTGAACTATGTATGTCCCATTATTTGTCGAAAACTGTGGACGATGTTATATAAATTTGCTGCAACTCCAGCTAAATTGCCTTCATGTGGAAGGAAGATAAAGTTGTGATGGGATAGCAACTACCTTCTCCCCTACCTATTTAAATTGAATGCGTGTGTGTAAACGCATATTCATATGTCGCTAGTTACTCACAATTTTTAAAATACATTTTGTTAGGGAAATCGTATTAGTGTCAAATTCAAATAAGTATGTACCTACCTATCAGTATATATAATATAAAATGATAGACAAGTACGCTCATATTTCTCCAACATTTTCATTTGATGTCTTCTCTAGATAAGTAAGCCAAACAGTGTGCCAAAGGCTAAAGTAGACAGAGGTTCGGAATGTTGGTTTATTGGTTGGTTGGCTGTCAAGCAGAGTGGAGAGAATTGGTTTAGCGTAATCATACACAGCCAGTAGGATTTATTTATTCGACTTACATTTCTCTCTTGCTGCTACCCTCCTTTATATTTTAGCAGGAGAACTACTCACATGATGAGAGAAAGAAAAAATGTAGTATAATATGGATCTACATACGAAACGAATAATATAATCCGTTTGTAGGAAATTGGAAAGATATGGAGAAAGAGCGCTCGCAGAAAAAGGGTACTTACACAACAGCAGTAGCAAGTAACTATCCAATCCACATGCATACCCAACTTCCAAAATATCTGTAGAACCATGTAGAAGGTGAATGGAATCTAATGTAAGATATTTCACATAACAACTTGTAAACCGTCTTCCTCAGCTTTTTAAAACATTCACTCAACTTTTCTTATTTCGACCTTCTACTTACAAAATGTATTACGCAGTGGCACTCTTGGCGACGATGATATGATGCTGGTGGCAAGTGTCATAATGCCAAGGCAAGGAAGCATGAATTTACAGACGGGAATATTATGAATTTGGGAAAGAATGAGAGAGCAAGAAAAATCCGGTCTTGTCCACACGCTTGGATGAATGTTTTGATGAGAAAGGCTTAATAAAGGCTCATTCAACAAGCCCAATCCTTCTCTCTTCCCCAGCTTTCTTTTACACAGCTCAGTTCACTCCTTGTGGAAAAGGAGAAAGAATGGGATGCACAAAATGAGAAAAAAAAACATTTCAGTGTCCTCACTTTTCCCTTCCGATTCTAATCTCAATCGTATGAAACAAGGTCTGATGATGCTGCTGCTGGTATGACCAACTACACGTAAGTAGACCTTTAAAAATATCCTGGCTGAAGAAAATGGATGAAATACTGAATGCAGGTCAACATGGTTCAGATTCCAGCAAACATCAAATCAACTCCTGAGTACTAAACAATTTTTATTCTGTGATGATGATTATGGTGGCATTTCATTCCCTTATTTATCCCTCATGCTCATACCATTGCCATTCAAATAGTTAGAAATAATTTGGAGGAATTCGTGTAAATTAATGCCGTTTTCCAGTTTCATACTAAACGTACTTTTCTGCATAAATGGTAAACGTTACCTTGCAATTTCCCCTTTTACTTGGAAAACTGTGGTTTTCTCCTTTGCTAGTGCATTGCGTGCAAATCCGTATTATTTAGGGTTTCGTACATCATCACATCGCATCACCACCACCATAACGGCTAAGCCATGTCATATACCCAATTTAAACCAGTGGCCTTTTCCTTCCTTCCCTTTCTGAGGAGGAGAGCTGTTTTGAAAAACGTAGTCAATCCACATCTACATGCCAACATGTTCCGTGTGTAGGTACAAGCTATGCAAGGCATGACGTGTGCATTATTGTTAAGGCCGGTAGTGAAAGTCACTTTGTTTATCTTTATCGCATCCTCTCCTACCAGAGAGCGAGGCTAGTTCCTTACGTGTGTGGTGATGAATGCACACATTTTACTCTCCCAAAAAGCGCTTGCTGCTCCGCTCTATATGCTATTATTTGTGACGGAGATTGAGGGGCAAGTGTTATTTATTAAATGGGTGTGTGTCTGTGAGTGAGTTGCTTTCATACATCCCATTCTATTGTCTGTTTCAGGTAGCAAACAATTCATTGCCAAGAGATAGAGAAGTAGGTACTATAATATTATGTAGGCATCATACAAAAGATGGAGAGAGGAAGAAAGGTGAGAAGCAACAGTGGTTCCTTACATCAGCAGCATTTACATTATGCACAGCTTTAAAAGTTAAACATGAAAACAGCAGCTTTCTTTCTACTCCTTAGTCTACTTCTACGACTTTTTTTCAAGAGAACTCTCATGAGAAATGGGAAAACCTAAAAAAAATCTATTTCTCCTTCCTTCCTTCCTTACATTTCTTTCTACTAATAACATGAATATAACTGGTGCTCCCTCTTGACTCGCTTTTTACTATACCTTTGCTCTCTCTTTCTTTCTTTTTATTCCCATTTCTTTTGTAGCTTTGTATAGAAGGTTTTTCCAGTCCAAGATAAACATTCGCCTTGTGTGGTTTTGGTAATCCATTGGAAATTTATCTTTGGTCTGGATGAAGGAATAGGGAAATAAATATATGTATACGGACGCATTATGTATCGAAACAAGACAAGGAATGCCACAACCACAACATCTGGGGTATCACCATCATCAACGGCAAAAGCTTTTTGAATACGCTTTGCTCCAGCAACAATCTGCCTTTTCTGTGAGATATCCCGTTTCCAGTTGGAGACTGGTTACTAGCTCTTCCTCACACAAGACAGTTTAGAGAAGAAAGGATGGAGAGCAATGTGAAAGGAGTGTACACCTTTAGTTATCATATTGACTACCATTATATTATAACACAGGGCACTCTGACAGAGCCACGTTGGTAGGGGAAGCACCAGAGAGAACCAGAAATTCGAGATCTTTATCTGTTAGGCACATTTACATAAAACCTTATGGCCTTCTCCATGTGCCCATACATTACATTGCTTTTTCGTTGTCTTTCTATCGTAACGTACAAACATGGAGCACAAATATAACCTATTTGAGAGAAAGCAGGTTTTTAAAAAAATCCCCAATGGTAGAGTTCGTGAGTATTTCTTAACGTAGTGGAAGTTATGAAGATATAAGGATAGAATAAGATTTGAGTGTAGTAAGAAGAAAGAGAAAGTTTACAAGAAGTATAAGATTATTTAAGATTATTAATTACTTATTTTGTGACATTATTTCATACCTGAAAAATATTGCATTGAGTAGACACATCCTTGCCCCAATCATAGGACGGAGCTGAGGACTTTTTGGACAGGTATTTTGATGAGGGGGCCAAGGCTGCTGCAGCAGCAGATGAGTTTTCTCTTCCTTGTTTCAGCTCAATAATTTCCGCCGTCCTGAGCACCGGCTGGCTCAACTGTCGCACTATTTGGAGCCTCGGAGACATTTTAGGTTGGGGTTTGTCGCCAACGACAGACGGGAGTTTGGCTTCAGCTCCTCTCCCTGCCGATTGACTTCTCTGGCTTTGGATGCTGGAGGAAGATTGAATGGAGCTGTACGCAGAGGTTTTCGTTGCACTGACGATGCTGCTGCTACCCCCGGTCCCAATCCCACTACTAGTACTGCTCATCGTGGAAAAGTTTCGAACATGTGCCTGGTGATCTCTCGCTAAGGGGCTGAGGGCCAGAGCGAGTCTCTCTGGGATCCCTGACTCTTCACCGATGGTCGGTGAGGGGAGAGCTGGATAACCAGCGTTTTCATCGGCAAATGTTTGCTCCCAGCTTTCCGACAAGGATTTTCTTGTGGAAGCAAACTTTTCTCTTCTTGCTTTCGCCCGCGATGAAAATAGAGAGTAATGACGGTTCATCTAGGCAACTTCTTCTTGTTATTCCTCTTCCTTTTAAACTTTCGAGATATTTTTAATAGCTATCGTTTTTCTTGCTCATGGTTTCTCACCAATATCCTCCCATACTTTATACAATTCTCGACTTTCTCCTACAATCGTTTGTGTTTGCTCAGAGAGATAAGGAAATTAAATGGTTGTCGAACTGTACAAAATAAACGCTGGTTCCAGCTGAGTCGCAAGACAAATATCGTTGGTTGGATTTGGTTTGGAGTGAAGTTTAAACGAGAGGAATACTGCTTTCCATTGTCAAAGTGGACTTGTTCCCTTTTCTCCTTCAACTCTAACTTAAGCTCATCAGGAAGAGTATTTCAATGTTGCATCTTGTCTCTTTGGTTTTGTACAATCTTTTAGCTTTGGTCAGTCCATCCAGTAATTCGTGGCTGAGTTTATTTGGTTTGGTTTCTAAAGGTACTTGAATTCTTTATTTTAAAGGAAAATAGTAAGCCCAACGAACCAATCGGTAGTCGTTCCCTCACTTTTCAGTATTCCGCTTGGCGATGTGTACTAAAATTTTATTGTTAAAAAATAGTTCAAGACCAGCCGGATTCAATCACAATCAGTCATATCAATCTTCATAGTGGAGACGATGATGTCTATAATATACTAATAATACGTAGTTATAGCACCTCTCTTTTCCTTTCAGTGTAATAATATTGACCATGCTGTTTTAAGCATAGTGGATGATGGCTACAAGGAAATAAAAATTGGCCTCTTCTTCCACACTGATCAGGTTCTTTCTAGCAGTGCTCGGCACGGCAACCTATTTTTTGGCAAACCGCCAGCAATCTTACCGACCAACTTATAATCTTACGGCACCACTGCGTAATACAAGAACAGCTGACGTCTGTAGTTATTTGAATCTTTAAAAAGCATGAAGAAAATGGAGAAAGCAAAGCTAGACTGGATATATACTGTTTCGTTTATTATTTTTCCTCCATTTTGGATTATGTTGTGTTTTACTTAACGTTGACTTGCATTTAGCTTGCTGCCGCTCTTTGTCTGCACTTCACGTTTTCCTGTTCATTCAATAAACTTGTCTAAAAACGGTCCAGTAGTAGCAACTACAACGTTTTCCTCAATTTTGATAGATTTTTCTCCTAAACGGAGAGAGGAGCTGCGCTCTTCACGATTTTCAATCTTTTTGATTGTGTTCCGAAATTTAAGCACGTAAAATGAAGGTAATAGGATAGAACTTCACAGTAGTGAGCAGTGATATGATAACGATGATGGTCGATCGTGGTCTGTCTCTCCAGCAGTCTAGTCTGTATGTACACACACACACAGGATGCGATCCGGATCTCACTCACTCTTCCTCAGTTTGAGGATGAGTAGTAGTTTCAGTGATGCAAATAAATAATGCATGAGTTTGCATTACAAGTCAACTCAAGTTACTGAGCAAAGTCTTGACTTGATGTTATTTCACTTTTCTTCTTTCAATTTTTCCCCGTTTTAAGTAAATTGTTCAAGCTCAGCATAAAACTTTCATCCGTAAGTCTCTCCTCGGTGGAACTCACTCCTCGGGATCTACTCTCATTGGAAGGAATGATATTGATGATATTGATGCTGGCGATGACGTGACACACCGAGAAATTGATGGCAAAAGCTGGAAAATCATTTTTATTTTGAGGGCTAATAGACAAAGTATTGAATTGGGTCTTGCTCAGTCCATCGTGAATATTGGACACACTGCACTATGAAAAACAAAACATTTAACCGAGAATAATAACAGCACTTCAACTTTGATGAGTCAATTGTCAATGTTGGCACGGTGATGAGCATGAGGATGGATTAATTGGATGGACATGGACGCTAACAATACGTAGAAATTAATGATTTGGAACTGATAAAAAGTGTTAAAACAATAAAACAACGTTCATTGAGCTAAACAGACATAGTATGTCACGATCATACATAACATTTAAGTAAGTACAACTAACAAGTCATGTGTCTTTCTACTGTATTTAAAGTGAGAATTAAGTAGGTAGGTGCATATATCTTGTTGCTCCTTCTAGTCCTTCTGTAACTAAGATTGCACAGGATTTTTCTGATGCTATTACATTCACAGTGTTTCTAATTACCCATATAATATTTTAGTCATACCACATACCCCAGTATTGTACGTACCGTATGTGCAACGCAATGGTTTCCAATGTTACGATTTACAAATCGTCCAGTTAACTTTGTATCATTGCTAGCTACCTATAACATGATATTAGTTGCAAGCAAAGTTGGTTAGAATTGCATAAATTGCAAATTGTGTGCTAATAAATCAGGTTTTGTTAGTTCTAGAGTGATTTTTTCAAGCAGTGTAGTTACATCATCTCAATTCAAATTCAAAGTTAGGTGTGATTTCCTCATCATGATTAAATGCAATAGATTGACGTGTTAGCTTCCTTGACATTTCCCACTACGTTTAAATGGAGTCGAGTGATTTAACTTTTTTTATACTGTGGGTGCAGGATGCAATAGTGTTGTAATATATAGAGAGTTTCTGTACTTCCAACAAAAAAACTAAAGTTAACATGTTTTAAACCTCCCAAAAAGACTTTCCAATTGGTGACTGGAGTGGATATCTAGTGAATTAGGTTAGAGTTATAAACCATCACATTTTGCAATCAGGATGTGGCAGGGAAAGGGTTGTTTCCACACATCTTATCATATACATCATCATAGACATCATGTATACAACTTATTTTCATCATCAACAAAATGCCATTAGTGTCATTAGATTATCTCCAAGTTAGCCACATACACCAACATCACAACACATCAATCAACAGTCTACCAGCAGAATTACAACTAAGTAAGTACGTACATGCATGCTGTGAAGAACTATATACAACGATTTCAAGCTTCGCTTGCTACACTACCATCATCATCCTCAACAATCAACATAATGAAGCCACAATTTTACTAAAAAGTTTGAAATGAAAGTGAGCGTAAATTGTAATCATCTCAGAATCACGTTCATTATATAACTTGGTGCGGAAAGATAAAAGCTTGATCATCAGCACCCACTTCCGCGTGTTGATCAACACTTTACTGTCACCGAATTAACATCAGTTTTAGGTCATCATGGTATAGTATACTACAATACAAAATAACATGCTGCATAATACATTTTGTTCAATGGGAAAAAGTTGAACTACTACATTTTCTGATAGCAAACTAAAAGTGGCAGCAACTACAAAAGCAGTGTGTGTACACCAGCACATAATACATTTTTGTGCTTTCATTTCAACAACTTTCACCCTGCTTCATGCTCCTCACACGATCAGGAAGTGGTTCTCAAGAGGTTCCACACAGCCATGTGTAGTTTTACTTTACAAGCGATATTATTTAATGGTCTCCTCCTACCTTCATTTGCAAAATCATCTCTTTTTTTTAAAGGTTGCTCATTTCCAGCTACAACTAAATCATGATGATGTTAACTCGCACATAAGGCTAAAATTGACAGGAATAACCAAACATTTTATGAGGAACGTTTCGACTCCTCAGTGGGACGACTTAATGTCTCTGCATCCCCATCACACCACTCTCAACACAGAGTTTCCTCCTCCTGCCACTACATCAAATTCATTTGAGTGCACATAAAATACATTCATCATTAATTTAATTGACTTCACACACAAACACATGGAGCTTGGCGTTGGATTGGTGCACAAATGCTAAACTTTGGAGAAAAAGCTTAAAAGCTTCTTAGAGCGCACCTCAAACACACACACACAAACACACTCACTCACATTCATTTTATTCAATTCCTAAATAATCTAGTTTTCATGCAAGCAAATTAGATTAAGGACTTATATCTAATCTGTGCTGAATAGAGATGGAGGCTTAAAAAGTCTGTTACACACAGACACTTTAGAAAGGAGGAAGAGAGAGAGAGAGATGTCCTAGAAAAGCCGGATAGCCATATTGGGTTTGGGAAAGCATCATATTGAAGTATAAACTTTATCTTTTCCATGCGGCAATGTAAACTAGAACACAAACAGACTTCATCATCATCACCATGATGATTATGAGATTCCAAAGTTTCAAAAGGCAGAATAGAAAAAGGGAGGAATGTGTCTGGGTTAGGTTAGTCTAGTACATAAATTCGTTTCTCCAAAACAATGACAAATCATCCTCACTGACGTTTCAGATTCGCATTACGGAGGAGTAATGCTATCCCATTCACAATGGAGTGATCATGTTCTTTTGTTCCTACTTCGTTTTTCTGTCCATTTGAAAAGAGTGGGAAGTAAAAGTAAACAGTTTGTTAAATAACATGTAAATACATGTATAGCTGTGCTATTCTCAATTTACGGCTTCCATATTAGTAATATTTTGCTGAACTTTCTTACACTCGCTTAGAAAAAAGGAGAGTCAACCGTGCTTTGGTCGCGCCCATGAATTATGTACAGTATTATTATCAATTTTATTATTTAGCACAAGAATTATTATGGTGGTGTGTGTTTTTAGTTTTTCGGAGCCAAAATATGCCTTTCCTCATTTCCTCCACATTCACATCTTTACACATTGTGTGCAAAAGTTTTGTGCAGAAATAATGTTGGTGGTAGGCACGGCCAGAGTGGTTTGGTGTGGTGTGCTATTATAGCATCATAGCGGTGGTGTGGATATGGATGGAAGGACAGAGAAAGAGTTGAAGTCATGATATTATTATTTTGCAACTAGCATTTTGCTCACTTTCCGATAAAACATTGTCTTTCTCGTCTGCCGTATTTCGGTATTATGTGAAAGTGACTTGACTAGGTGGAGGTTAGCTTTCTATAGTCTATCTCGCTCTCTTTGTACTCGGCGAGAGATCGCATTGCCGAAAATAGAAGAATGAAAGTGCTATTTTTCTACCATTAGAATTATTGTTCAGCATACACACATATGTACACATGAGTTGAGCAAATAAAGTCCTAAAGTTCTATACTTTTATATTATCATCCCTTCTTGAAATGGATTGCTTCATGTTCCTTGTCGCATGTGAAGGCTATGCATGAGTTGGTCAGAATGAGTTTTAGTTAGACAAGAGTATTTTCCATTCTCGGAAAAAAAAGGCTTAAGTAGAGCTAGAATAAATGTATACATGCTCAAGCTCTGTACAGAGCATCATGATAGACGGATGCATTTTCTTTCTGCATCGATTCCTAAGCTGCTCTACAGCTACATGCCATCCAAATACGGTGGCTGGTGGACGCTCTAAATAATAATATGTGATTACTCTTGCTCATTTTCCTTCCAGGTTGTGAGTCGTGATATGATTGTATTCCGCTGGAATGATGCTCATCCATTCCTGACTCAAACGGACTTGTCCACACTGACCACTTCCTCATACCTCAAACTCAAACAACAGTGTTGTGTTGCATTTGTATATGAGAGCAAAATATATGCAAATGAGATTGTCACTCGTGTGCAAATGCAATATCCGTAACTAAATAAACTGCATCCAACATCCAAATCCAACCCACTGCCACAGAAAGACCTTGTGTGGATTTCAGTTGGACTTGGACTTGTATCAAACAATGCTCATCACCAGTTGTGGTGGGGTGGAATGGGAAGGCGAATTCCGAAACAGGATTTTGACAACGAAGTTATTATTCATGTGATGATGATGGTATTTGGAGAAAGGTCACAGGTTTCCATTTATTTACTGGAGCAAGCTACTCCCTACCACACACAAACTTATTTGGAATCGTCATCATCTTCCTCATTAGTGCTGGCTGACGCTGCATATTACACCAGTTCTCGAACTCTTCATTCTGAAGAGAGGATGTCATGCTCCACATACATTTATATTTATCCATGTGCGTACTTATCAAACCAGGTGGCTGCTAGACCAGATAAACCCACTTGACTCGCGTGAATCCAACTGAATATAATGCAACTTTTTCATATGTGCCCTTAATTTACATCCCTCCGAAAAAAAAACTGGCGACATATTTTTCAATTTGGAATCCAAATCCATTTCATCTCTCAAACTCTGCTTTCAGTCAAGTGTAAAGATTGAATTTCAAATTGATAGCAGCTACACCCACTCAAAATTCAACTCCAGAATTCACTCATAGTTGACAAGAAATTGAAGAAAACAGTTGCCCAAGGCACATGTAACATATCAATAAACTTGTCATAATTACGGTGCAATGTTTACAGGCACGCCCAACCAGCCAGGAAAAGTAAAAGTAGAAACAGCTAAACCTCTGACATTCAACGAGTCTAAAACAAAAACGGGGTTATATAAGAGCATTTCTTGGGATTTAGAGTGAGACTGAACTAAAGTTGCATTTAATTTTTCTGTTGAAAAGAAGCGAAATAATATTATCAATGTCAACTGATAACTTTTTCCATTACCCATGTGTATTCTGTATCTATATGTTTACAGATGGTTTCATTGGAGGCGACGTTGTTTAATGGTGAAACCATGTCGTCCCTTCCACACACATTTTCTCCGATGGTGTTCCAACGCCAAAGTTTTTGTGGAGAAAGATGTTCATGAAATAAATATTCGAGCCTTTGTTAGCTTTATTTCTTCTTGACTCGATAATTAGAATCGTTTTCTCAAAACTTGAGGGAGAACTTGTATAAATTCACACATGTACCATATACATGGTTATATGTAAAAAGGGAAGCAGATAAGAAGGGGAGCGAAAGAAGTTGATAGTTTCTGCGGAAAAGTTTTCAACAACTTTTTGCTTAAATACCAAAAGTACACCGTTGCAGTTCTTTGCTTCTCTCATTTATTCCAAAGTGTTCTGGCTCCGCTTCCACTCCCGTCTGGCCCAGAAAAGCAGAGAGAACAACATATAACAAAACTCTGTAGTATTTGGAGGAGTGTCTGACAACAAGACGTAACTCTTTCCCCCATATACTTACATATCCCCGTTTTTCTTTCTTCTTTGCAGAAAATAGTAGTTAGTGGCGCACATATTGTTTTAGAAATGAGGAGAGAGAGGCTCTTTACTCTCAGAAAAAGTGGATAGCAAACATATTTTGCATATTAGTGCAGAACCGAACCCACACACTTCTACCCCTTTTTCCACCCATGATAATTGGAAGACACTAGCCAAGTTGTGAGCTAACTGGGCGAAAGAAATGAACATAGTCAACCAGAAAGGTGATTTATGTATGTATGTATCCAATGTGCAAACACAGGACGACGTTTGAGATCCAAGTCATTGAGAAGTGGAAAGAAAAGCGTCCTCCGGAAGTTTCTTGTTTCGTCCCTTTCTTGGAAATGCAAACGTATTTTTCAAGGTGTTATATAACAAAATATAATGTAATCTTAAATGGGATGGTGGTGGGTGACTGGTGAGCCTAACGTTTGACGCACACACCCAACCAGCAATAAAGGACTGAACTCTTAACAACTGGAGTTCGTCACGTCACCAACACATACTTAGGCATCCTCATCCTCCCGCTTACTTCCTATTTCTTCCTGATTCAAGTTTCAAGACAACATTTTAAGATGAAAAAAGCACTTCAAAAGAGGGGGAAATGAGGTCTTTGTCTCATCAAAAAATAGGGAAAAAAATGAGGACGACAAGGAAGAAAGGGCAATGTAATAATATAAGTAGGTATGTTTTTTCTATAATAAAATATAATGATAGGGGAGACATTATGTAGATGGACATTATTCATAAATAAGGGAATGAAATGCATAGCAACTTTGTTAAATTTTGTAGTTAAGATGGTGTGAGTGCGAGATGAGAGCTCGAGCACATTACCGTACATCGACAGCTTTCTTGCAGAGGATGTGAATGGCAACCTGCCTACAAAGAAAATAGAAGATGAGATGAGAGGAATAGTGTGATGCAATTCGTTAGGTTGGTCTTGCCAACGTTACGCTACGCTACAAGCCCTTTCTTCTTTTTCACACAAGTTATTATACGTTTTTGCAACACAGCGCTGCTTCGAGAGTTCATCTTTTGCATTGGAATTATATTCATGGTAAAATGGAGAGGTTTCCAGAGAAGAAGAGGAGGAAGAGCGTGGTAGGGCGTGACAAGACGAATTACCAACTCACTCTCTTTGGCTCTCGCCCTCCATTAGATTGTCGCGGAATCAAACTAGAGCACTTGGAGAATGGAGACTTTGAGTTTGCTAATGGAATCAAGAAGAATCAGATCCTCTTAAAGGTCCTTTCCCTGTATTCTTCAGGTTATGGAATTTGGCGGTGAGAGTAAGTTTCCGCTCTTGCTATTGCTACATTTCCCACTCTCTCAGCCAAGATCTCATCATCATCGTCTTGTTCCATTTTGTGCTGTTCCAATCTGTCGTCTATGATATTCTCACTAAATATTATGTGTAAGATCCCGTTTTCATGAAAAATATCCGTGGGAATGAAAAGAAGGAGGGAGACATGCATTTAGTCTATTCACTTAATGCGGATACCATCCCATCCAATTCCTTCATTTCTTTTTTATGCTCAGAAAAAAAATGATTAGGAAGAGAGAAAACCCCTTGCTAAAAGAGAAAAGCATGTTCACCCCGTAAGCCCACTTGTTCTCACCTCACGCACGAAGGGCTCTCATTGTTGTTGGTCGAGACTAGGAAACTTGTAACTTTTTAGACTTGCTTTTAGAATTTTAATGTGGAAACTCATCCCATCAATACATACTTCAGTTAGTTCAAGAAACTACGCGAATAAATGAGCATGAGAGAAAATGAGTGAGACGAAGAGCATAAAAGCATAAACTGCAAGACAATCTTCAGTAAGTACACAACACTTTGAAGAATTCTTCTGGGTGGATATTCCGAGTACATAATTTTAAATGAGTTTTTCATCATTTCATTACTCAACTTGAGTCCAGCAGCCTGGAAACGGAGCAGCTGCAATGCGTCGTCCTTAATCCTCTCGCTACCGTTTTTACATGACCTTTTCATACTGACTATTTTAAGGAGGATACGGTATGGACCAGCATAGTACAAACATATTGTAACTTTGGGGATATACCGTTGACCTATGACCTTGTACTAAAATCCAACATCTTGCCTCGCAGTGAAAGGTTCATTTACATTCGATTTTCATCATCGAAGGGCAGCTTTTGGAACATCAAATCGACAAATACAGTTTGTAGCTATGTTTCTTAGAGGAACGAGTGAACTAGCAAAATGTCAGTTTCTACAAATAGACAAATGATTTTTGTCGGTCGTCTTTCCCTAAGCTTCAACTCAGTTTTAAATCACTTCATTTCATGTGATATAAACCAGATGCACAGCACTGCACTCCACTTCATTCACGCTGTCCATCGGTGGCAGGAATGAAAGATAAATAGAGAACTTGTTTGCACCCTTTACCATACTCTAGTTCTACGTCCCAAATGCAAAACTCCATATAGTTACGTATACGGGTATTGTGCGACGCGAGGCTGCAACGGAGTACGTCTGACGATTGGAAATGATAGAGCAGCATACAATGCCAATGTAACTGTAATGTTGACATTCATTGTGACTAGTTCTTGTGCAAATGAGTTGCAAAATGTACTCTAGCTCAACGAAAGCAACCATCTCCTCGTCAAAAATATTGAGTGTCTGGAACATTCAGTATTTTATGAAACTTTTACTGTCAGCTCAATATCCTGTTAAACAGATAAATTGATGATGGCGTGGAGTATATGGTGACGGTGTGACGTACCGAGATGTGATGTAACTCTTTCCTCCTCTCTACGGTTCTAACTATGCCCACACTACCCGTCAACTTAGGTAAGTAATGAATTATATTATATGGTACTTTGAATGGCTTCCATTTGTAGGGCGAGTCACCAAGTAATAACCGAAACCAACGAGTATCTATCTAGTCCTAGATACATTGTACATGGAAGCGAAGTCAGCCCTGTTTTCAGACATCTGCTGAAAGTAAAATCTTTGTGATCATCCATCATGTGCCCTTCAATAACCGTTTGCGTTTGGACTTTTCTCCGAAGCCAACAACCATTTCGTGCTGAATGTTATGTTGTATCATCATCTTGCTCTTCCATCTTCTGGAGTTTAGCTCAGCATTCATTCTTTGCAATTCATTGCGTGGTCTTCCCACTTCCTAGCTTTTCAGTAAAATTTCAGTTGACTAGACGGTTATGGAACTTGTTTTTTGGCTTCGTATGAAAAGAAATTAAATAGGCATGTCAATCAACCTCTCCTTTTCTTTCTCCTTTCTTCAAAATTTGGTTGAGTTGGGCTGGCGTTTTGAAGCTAGGCACGAGTCTAGATTTGGAAAAGCTTACATATAAAGTCTCAAATATTGACAAACTATGTAAACTGTCATCATTGTCTAGTCTCTGCAAACTAGACAAGACACACACAAAATCTTCTGCATTTCTCTCCCTTCCCCCAAAAAAGTCTCTCAATTTAAAACAAATTGAATCGAGAAATTATATGGTTGGTTCTAATCTCAAAGAAAAAAAGTTGAAGTATTCCTCACAATTTCCCCTCCAAGAATTGTGAGGATATGGAATTTCTCTTGTGGTTTCAATTTAAAGAATTTTGCTTCCTTTTTTTGTCCCACACAACTAACTGCATGGGCATTAAGTTGTTGCGTGAAAATACCTGACATCCTTTTTTCTTTCTACATTTCTCCAATGAACACAGTTTTTCTTTAAATTCCCAATTCCTTCCCTTTGGCAAAAAAAGAAAGTCTCAATAAACCCATAACATAAAGTGGACTAAGTTGATGAAAATGGAATGGACATGCATGTATATGTGATACTCAAGTTTATACAATTTTTAAGGTTGAGAAGAACCAAAACTTTCTCTGTGGTTGAAAGAAGAAAAATATTTCCTCTGGCATGTCTGAGTTTCCCCTGTTATAGTGACGATTACGGTAAATAAATACAAACGTATATACATGAGTACACCATTTCAACTCAATTTCTGATACAGAAAAAAAACCCAACTTCTTGGTATCCTGGTATCGTGTACCTTTCAACAAAATGACCAGTGTATCTAAACAACGAGTGTGTAGTAGTCCCCCAAAAAAACTTGAGAAATGCGCTGAAACATTCCAAAAAAATGGAAAGAAGGAGCGAAGAGTTTCGTTCTGTAATCCATTATCAAAGTTTCTCATCCAAGAAATGCCCTACTCACTCAGCCCGTCTCTAGAATTTGGTCATGATCTTGCCTATATCTATATTCCGCTCCTCCTCCAGAATTCCTTGGCGATGCTGGGGAACGAACGGAACAACTTAAAAACATCCTTGTAGTTATGTACATTACATTATGATTTTTTTTCTGGCCATTCGCTACAGCAACCGGACATTGGCATTGGCTTCCCTCTGGCTTTCTATGATATGGTTGCATTGGAAAGCCAAATAATATGTGTATCTAAAACCTCAATTTAGTTTTTCTCTCTTGCCTCCAAAACTTCAGTAGTCTGACAATGCCATAGTCGTAGCCTACCATTATTTCTTGGTAATGCTAAGTAATACTTTCTTTTTCTTGGTGGAGCTGCTAGGACTTTTACTTGGTAGAAAAGGGAGGAAAAAACAATGTTTGCTTATGTGTATTAGATGTACATTCATATTTCTATGCATTTTTTCAATTTTTTAACTCAAACTTGTTTTTCCTTTCTCAAAATTTCATTCCCTTTTTTGTTCTGCTAATTCAATGACTGGATGAAACTACTTCCGAGTCCTTCACAGTTCACCAGACATGAAATGGACGAAAAGAATGAGTAGGAGCCAAAATACTTTTAGCGAGCACTTGCTAAAGCTGGACCTTGTGAAGAAGTGACTACATCATCAATTTAGTCCCTTTGTTTCTATTCATAGAAACAGCACTAATAATTAGTATTTGATATTAAGTTATATGAAATAAACATTTAAAAAAAGAAATACTTAATTTTCGTTTAAAACGTGCTGACACCGTGCAAAATTTAAAAGACTGCCACATTTGCAACAAAGAAAATTGTTCCCCTTTGAAGCCATTTTAGTAGTTTACGCTCAAAATACACTTCCTCCAATTTTTCATGGTCTGAAGATAAAAGGTAACGAAAAGTGAGAACAAAATGCCTCATCCCCGTCATCATCAAACAGGAAACAACAAACAAATTTAATACTTCCTTGTTTTAAGTAACAGAAATTAGAAAGACTTTCATCCATCCACATGATCCACACTTGAAGAGCGCTCCTCCGTGAAAGCGCATTCCTTTCATTTTAAAAGCCATATTTTACATAAATTTGGTAGCATGGAAAATAAATAATAATTTTAAAACGGAGACTAATACTACATATATTTGACAGTGCAGCAAAATAAGGACAAAAAACTCAGTGTAAACAATAAAGTTTAAAAGTCAGACAAATTTTCTGCTTTTTTAAACAACTTACTTTACTCAACTCAGCACACATAAAGCAGAAAAAGAGAAAAACAAATATCTTCAGGTCGGCGTGCTAAAGAAAAAAATTATTGAAGCGTTGGAAATAAAAGAAGAAAGGAGTTTTGCTCCTTTCCTGTCCATTCACCTTATTGCCATATAACCTGTGTAATTTGCCCTTTTCCTTCCCAATTCAAAGGGAAGGATCAAGTGAAAAAATGTGGAAAATAAGAAACGTCTTGTTTTGGACTTTTCTCGCTCTCCTTTTCCCGTCCATATTTGTGTAGACTTTGCCTCCTCTCCTCTATCATTTCATACTTGTGAAGAAAACGAAGATATTATTATTTATGTATATAGATACGTTTCTATGAAAAGTAGACAAAATCAAGCTTTTTGTGTACTCCATAAACAAAAACCTGGATGCATATAGCGGGCTTGCAAACGTTATAAAAAAGATAAACCAATATACAAATACAATGCATGAGTTTTACTCATCTGTGGCATGTTATTCCTTTTCCTGTGTGCATTTTATGTATTTGTACATAAAAAGCATATTATGTGCAATGCAAGTCTAGAATAGTTATGATAGGAATAATATAAAGTATATAGGAGCAAATACAAGGAACTATATTAGTTGTGTGCATCATCAGAAGGAGAATAAACTTCCCCCGCCGTCTTCCTTTTCCATTTTTATATTTTTACCTTTCTTCTCATATCACAACTTTTTAGCATAAGGCTGAGCCCACCATTTTATATTATGTCACACATAACAAACACAAGTATCACAAAAAGCCATATTAAGTATTAGATGTACTCCTCCGAAAAAGTAGTTTCAGAGACATTAAGTAAGTTCAATAGATTGGGAAACGTTCCGTCCACTCGTAGCGCACCGTACCATTCTAGTCGCAGACTCTCTCCTGTTCCTGAACTGCATAGAAGACACACAGGCTGAGCTCCATACAAAAGTAATTTCCTCAGTTTTTTATTTCACTAAAAAAGCTGAAAGCATGTCCGCCTGCTGTGCCTGAGAGTGTGGTTTCTTTTCATTTATCATCATCATCATCATACACAGAAAGATGAATAAATATGGTAGAGAAAAAGAACATGTTGGGAGAAAGGGAGACTCGGACTCAAAACGGCACCTCTTTTTATCCCTTTCTCTTACTTGAGCTGACTCAAGTAAGAGACGTATGGATGTACAAAATGGTGATGAAGATCAACTAACATTTTTGCATTTACATACCAACATGTTTCTGCCTATCGTGTGTATGAAAGGTGCTCACTTTTTTCCTCTTTTTAAGAACATAAATTCCCTTTTCTTCCAGATTTAAAGTGCTCATTCATAATCGTCAGTTTTTCTCTCTCCGTCGCATCTCGTCTTTCCAAAAACCAGATGTGCAAGAATAACTTTGATGTGAAAGAAGTAAAATGAAATAAGTAGCGGAAGCGATTTTACAAACATGAGTGTATAAAACTCACCGCACCTCCCTGTATTTGCATTCATTAAAGGGAAGAGATGAAATGTGCTAAAGTTTTTGCAATTCAAGCTATAAGGGAACGGTGTGCTTGTCCAAATTTTTACTCAGCTGTCACAAAATTATTCCTCTTTTTGAGCATTTAAACATTTTTCACGACTCATTACATTTTTTAAATGGAGAAAAATATGGGAATGGGAGAGAGCTAAATTGCAAATTTTAATAGTGCTCGCAGGAAGCTGGCTGTGATTGTGATAGGTGGATGAGAGCTGGCATTGGCATGGCGTAAGTGAAGTGAAGAGAAGAAGATCATCATCATCATGCAGAAGAGCAATAGAGGAAATACTAAAATGGATTATACTATCCATATATTTTCCTTGACGAGAAACATGTCATAGGATTTTTGCATGTGGGAAGCCAAAGAGCAGCTCTTGAGAAAGTGCTATGTTGCAAAATCGGGAGGTTTTGGTCGTCGAAATGGAAATTATGATGTGGAACAAGAGACAAACTGTATTAGTATGCATAGTTGGTTAATGCTGCAGATTTGAGTGTGTCTTAAAATGTGTAAAATTATTGCAGCTATACAGCTCAATTTCCGCTAGCATAACGATAACGATTACAGAAAGAGTGAGAGAGAGAGAAACATGCATCAAGAAGAATGAGGAAATGTGCAGCTTTGCAACAGTTAGATAATAATGTTCTATATAAAGTATGCAAATGTATACATACAACCAACACGAATTACATACCAAAACTGTAAGTGGAGAAAAGTATTTGTTAAAATGTTTATACAATCAAATATTCTGAAAGTTACAAAAGGTTAGAGATGTAAAAAAGGCTGCGACAGTTACATAATTCCATATATTATTTAATGGATGAGGGGATGGAATAAAAGGAATGGTATGGGGCTGTTGGCTAAAGATTATGTGTTTTTATTACACCTCACCTTGGGACGGATCCAAAAGAAATTGGAAACTCGAGGTTGTGGTGGTTGTGGAGCCAGGTGTGCTGACCGTGTAGTTGTCTCTGTCCTCGGTGAAAATTAGCAAAGGGGCTTCGCGAGAAGTGGTGCTACAGCTACTCGCGAGACTCGCTCTGGCCTCAGTGTTTCTCGCCTGCTCCAGCTCTCCCTTGGTGAACAATGTCGGCGTCGTCCTCGTTGGCGTCGTTCGACCACCCAGTGGATTTGAGTTGGATGCGGCTGCAATGGTGGCGGCACCCGCTGGAGATGTCGCAGACGTACTCGGGGTCACGGACGTTGGCGAATGAAGTACTGAGTGTGAGAACGTGAGAAATTTAATTCTTAACGATGTGATACTCACTCTTGCTAGCAGCGGGAATAAAAAGGGATGGTTTTGGTATGATGGGTGGGTAACTAGCGAATATAATTATATTAGCTATAATATAATATAATATTCTTTTCTAGGGTAATGATGAAAAATGATTATCTGGATATATTTTTTTGGCGAACAGGGAATTCGGCTTTTATATTAAGTAGTTTAGCGAGGTGAAGCTTGGTATTTTGCCTGCGTTGCTATACTTTTTTTTGCGATTAAGCAGCACTCTTACTCCCAAATGCGATGAGTGACGTTGCTGCGTCCATTAGAATTTGGGGGTGGTGATGATGACAAGGTTGGTAAGTCCCTTAAGGAATTATTGTTCTTGGTGGGTGGAAGAATGTCATGGGTTTTAGTGAAATTTATAATAATCATAAAAATAAAAAGGTGACAGCACCTTCTGAAAAAAAACTGTGAAGATGGTGATGATGTGTCGATAATGGCCTGGAAAAACGATGAACTGGCTTCCTAATGATACTCCGTCTCTACACTAATATATGACTTATTCATCATCATCATCGTCATCGACATAATGTGGACTCTTATCGCTGATTTCATCTTCCCTATTTATTCTAGGTTTCAGCTCAACGGATTGTAATTTCCGAGTCGCTAACTGTTTTTCTTTCCGCAAGGAGAATATTGGATGTGCAACTGAGGTCACTGGCGCACAGGATATGAAATTCCTTTATTAACTTCCATCCCGTACTTTTGTCCTCGTTGACAGTCAACCCAGTTAGTTCAGATGAAACTTCTCAGGAGTTCCCAGTATTTTCTTGGCTTCCTGGAACTGTGGCCCCGTTTTGTTTTGGGAGAAAACCTGGGAAAAACAAATAGCAATTTCTCTGAATCAATATTCCACTTTGGCTTGGTGTGATTTCGATTCTACACAAGGGTAGTTATGTGATGCTACCGTGCTCGAAATAGGCTAAAGAAATCGGAGCACTATAATAATTTAATATCATGAATGCACAGATTGTGCAAACATTTATATATGTGGCACAAATGAAAATATACGAGTGAGTAATTGGTGACTTGGGAAAGAGAAAATAAATATTCAATGAAATTAGAGCCCTGGCATGTTTACATTGCCAGTGCATAAGGTAATTTTAAATTGGAGGAGTTGTAGCAGCAGTAGGTAGCTCTTCTGATTATTATTAAGTACATAATACGAAAAGGAGAAGGGAGAAGATGGTAGCACCAGAGAGCTCAAATCTATATGAAGGAAAGGCTTTGTTCTCAGCTGAATTTGCTTTGATTGCCCCAGTACCTTCATAATTCACCACTACCTATATGCACCTTGCCTTACGAGGATGTAGCCTACTTTCTTTCACGAATATAAACGTATTATTATCACCATTGGTCTTTTGCTTGCCCTCTTTCTTGTTGGTACTTTAGTTACTCCCATCATTTTCATCATCTTTATCCCCATCGTATAAAATGCACTTGTTGTAGTAGCTTACACGGGTTTTCCTTCTCACTCTTCATTTTTGTATGGTCTCTAGAGTACCTTGAAATCCTTATTAGTGTTTTTCCCTTTCTGCTCCTTTCTCCCACCCTTGTTTTCACTTTTGGGTGTGCTGACAAGGTGTTATAATAAAACCAACTTTTTCCGCTTCCTTTTCACAAAACGCCAGAAAAAGGAAGAAAGAAAAATGAATCGTTTTATCGGTTTATTCAAGTTCAACTGACCCTAACTCTGCAGTGGCAGAATGGAAACCATGACAAATATTGTGGAATGGAATTATGAAAGCTAGTTTTTGACTAAACTAAAGGTTACCATTGAAATCCCCAGTTTTGTATGATATTCATTACCTAGAATCATGATACAGAGATACTTTTACATGTACAGTGTATTATGAATTCAGCTTGTCTCCTAAGTGTACACCTGCAAAAGACTCCAGTTTCCATACACTGACATCCACTCCACTACATTGTGAGTCAGAAAACTAGTCTAGTTTTGGAGAGGAATACGTGTCTGAAAGAACTACAATGTAGATGATATAGCTCCATCCTCCTTTTTGACCTGAGGCAGATTATGTTTCATCTCTGATTTCACTTAACTTCATCGAATTTCTTTTGCCATTTCCAGAATTAACTTTGCCACGTTCCCATGCACAAGGCTGAAAGAGTGTGTGTATACAGTTCATGGAGATAATTTGATTTTTTTGGAAACTTGTGTCTGCCTTGTCGTGAGAATGGAAATGATCACATTAAGCAAAAAGCATCACATCAGGATCATTGTCGTCATCAACATGCAAGATCAAATCCAAAGCGTCTCTAGCCTGATGATATTAGAGCTGAATTGAAACAAGTAATTAAATTAAATTCTCAATTCTGCTCAAATGAAATTAGTTTTTCTGGTCTTGGGGGAAGCTTCTGCCCTGCTCAAGCTGTAATTAGATTCTCAACGAAGCGAGGATAGGAAACACTCTTGTAGTGGAGTATGGAACATCATATTTATAAAATTATAATTGGCCTGATTTGTGAAACTCAATGGATACTTCTGTCACCATTTCTAACGAATGCTTAAATATGTCTACTCCTTTTTGAGGATTCCAGGCAAGGTTTAGTAATAATGCAATACATACAGTCCATTCGATTGCATCCTGATTTCATCTAACACTTTGGTAACACATTCCCACCTTTCGTCCTTCCCCAAAATGGGGTTTACTACGGATATCAAAAAGGGTGTAACTTGAAAGTAAAATGGAGTAAAGTGAAATGAATATTATTTTTGTTATGCAACAATGAGGGGAAATGGGCACAACAGGAATTATACTTACGTGCATAATAGATGTAACATGATAGGATATGAGGCAAACATGTCAGATAAAAATGGTAATATGGTGTCATAACCTGCCATTTACTGTCTTGATTTTTCCCATTCCCAAAAATAAAAATTGGGATGTTATCTGCTAGCAACCAAATGCCAAATTGGATTTTTCTCAAATAGTACATGGATCCTTTTAGTTTGAATCCCTTTCTCTACCCCTCCCCAAACGACTGACTATCTTATAAATGTCATAATAATGGTGATTCTTTCCTGCCATAAAAGTGGATGGATTTCACTCAAACTACTAGACTTTTTTTGATGGCTCAATTTCATCTATTAGCCTGTGCCATTTTTGTTATGTCGAGTTAGAAAAGCAAAGTTGTTTTTTCGGAGTGAAGGTTCTGTTGAGCAGTGACGGGAGAAAAGTGTCGTTCACTCTCACGTTTGTAGAATGTATTAAATAATTAGAAAGATTCCAAGGAACGTGATCGAAACCAATGGGATAAAGTGTGAGGAAGAAAAGAGGAAGAATAAAAATAGAACAAGAAAGTTGGATGGAATTGGCTAAAATGGTTTTCATTAAAGTGATCTGATCTGAGGAGCTACTTACAACATTTAAGTATTTTTTGTAGTGTACAATTTTTTTTCTCTGGGACTCACGTATTTACCTCGAATGGAGTTGAACTAGTGTAGAAAATGGGTGTATTAAAGAAAAAAAGGAGAAGAAAAAGGAGCAAATTGATACCTCTATTTCATTCCCTTAAGTGGATCCAAAGCCTCTGCAGAGTGAATGAATGAATCTGGGACAAAGAGGTGAAGCTGGTGGTGCTGGTGTGGTGATCATCACAATAAGGTAGAAGGAAACGAAACTGCACGGAGGAAAGCAGTTTGAAAAGTATCTCAGATAGCTTTCTTCTGACTTGACTGTCTCTCAAAGACGAGAAGTAGAAGGACTTTGAACAAAGATTGAAGTTTTTTCCCCTACCCCTCGTTTTTATCTCTTTTAGCGAAATGGCGTGGTTTGGTTTGTATTTTTTATCAGTGTCAGTCAACCTGGAAGAAAATGACAATGAAGCTGTTGCATACTTCAAAAAGGAAGAGAATTACGGGTGGAATTATGGGCTTGAATGGGAACCCGAGACGAGATACTCCTTAAACATTTTGCAACCAAGATGAGTGCAGATCAGTAGTATATTATTACATACATACAAATGTATATTCACTCAGTCATATACTTTTTTTTTCAATCGAAGAGTTACAACTCACGGGAGGAGAATATTTGCAGAGAACGGCACAAGGGGAAAGAGAGAAAGCACTAAAAATAGTAATGGTCTGTCCACTTTTGTCTTGTCTTTCACAATACATAGAAAAATGTGTAAAGGGCCACACAAAGTACTTGACGCACCAGAAGATGTAAAGGTGAAAGCAACAGTTGTTACTTTGGGTGAATGCTATGCTCCACCGTTTTCTCCTCTTTTACTTCACTTCAAAAAAAAGTTTAAACTTTCACATGAGCCAATGTGAAACTAACTTTTTCCTCTCATCTCATCATCATCTCCTCTTGGCAAGATTATGGGATGGTAAAGTGAGTTAGTGGTGGAAAATAGTGGGGCAGCGGGACAGAACTAATTGTTGTTCCCGTTCGTATTGTTCTTCCCTGGAAACCACAGTATTTTCCCTTCCAGGTGGATAAACTGTGTAATTAATTGTACATGACTCTGGAACTCACACACAACTCGTAACTCGTTCCCTTTTGTCTTGTTTCTCTCTCTCTCTCTCTCTCTCTTTGTGTTCAAATGGGACAGTTTCGAGCAGTAAAACTTGTAATAATGTGATGTTGATGAGGATGAAAGTCGTTAGGAATGATTTTTTTCTTTGTTGTTTCCACCAACTTGCTCAATTTCTTTGCTTCGTTGCTTCGCAAATAAGTTCCTACTCACTTCATCTAGCTTGGAACGAATTTGAATGGAGCGAGCTGAAAGTTGTGTATTGTTTTACATGGGCTCAAAATAAACTGATTGCTTTCTCCAGTTATATATCAGCGAAGGGAAACGATGATTGTATGTAAATGTCGTGCAGGTTGCAATACTATTTTAAAATGTGAGTTTGTTGTTGTTTGTTTGTTTTAAGTCTACTTTTTTTTTTGTATTTTTGTACACAGTATGAAAAATAGTCCGAATTCTCAGGGACAATTATTGGAAACTTCAACTATACTGAAAATTCCGTTTTTGTGTGTTTTTACTTATTCAACGAGAAGATATTACTTTAAACCCATTAACCACCTCTTTTTAGCCAAAAACAATGTCAATAAGTTATTACTTTATATTTTGTATGCAAATATCTATTATCTCATACAACTGTTTTACCAATAATTGTAAGTTTTTAGCTTAATAAGCATAATTTTCCCCGTAGTATTACATTTCCATGCCAAGAAGAATGTAGTCATCATAGTCGTGGCATTGGAAGAGCTTTTGTTTGTTAAAAACAGAAAAATTCCCCAATTTTACGATAAATGAAAACTTCCGTCCACTCTTTACATGTAACACTAAACCGATCACAAGTTGACTTTGTTGTAAATTTACTCGTTCAAAAACTTAGACATATAATATATTAGCACGGATTCTACCCTGAAATCTTTCCGTTCTCCTGATCCTCTTCCCTCTACAAAAAATATATATAATGGAGTCTCTGCTATGTAGTACGTACAACTTTATCTTTTACAAGGGATTTATAATTAGCTCTAATAAAGTTTGCAGGTAAATCCAGAACGGTGCAGATACTTATGTCATATTATTGCAGTGCCATAGAAATTAGAAAATAGTTGGGCTCTCTTGTCACATTTAACACTCTTGTTTCCCCTAGATTTACATATTCTTCTAGTGGAAGCACAGAACCGTATGTAAAACTGGTTTTAGACTAGTTTCTCAATAATATAGTTTCTATACGCAAAATATTCCTTTAGTATTATTATTATTTTATTTGTCTACTTTCACTACTGGAGGATTTTCACGTGTGCTTTCTATGTTGTTCTCGTTCCCCTTTAGTCAAGATCAGAAAGCGAGACACTGATTCTGAGATTGGGGAGATGTAAGCCTGATTACATTTTTTTGCAACAGCTCCGTCCTGTTGCATTTGCCACAAACCTTTCACAACTAATGTAACTGTCTTTATTATTTACTTTTGACCTTTCATTTTTCTACCCTTTCTATATGTGTGAGAACAACAAACAGGGACGCTACTATCTTGTCTCCTTCAGTAAAACCGAGAGCTTTCTCCCTTCCTCTAATTTATCAACTTTGTCTACTTCAAGGGAAGTGGAGTTGGTGCTACTACAAACGATCTTTATCTTTTGTGGTCTGTGTGGTCATCAAAAGAAAGAGGCTTTGGGGAACTACAGTAAAAAACTCTGGGAGTCTTCTCCTTTTTAAAGTAGAGGCAACAAAAATCTGTTGGTATCAAGGGGAGTATAATGTCACGAAAATAAAGCCCTTTTCGTCTGTCTCACTCTGACCTAATATTGCCACTTGGTTTGATTACTTGTCTTGATCGTAATGGCTTTGTTCCTTTGGAATCACTATGCAGCTTCGTATTTGTTTTTAGGAAACTCAAGATAAAGATAAATTTGTTCGTTTTTCCCTAATTAAACAAAGTAAATGTGTAGACTGTGGCTCCTGTTGGTTGTACAGACAGAGCTGTTGTTAGATGGTGGAGAGCGCCTTGAAATGGAGTGAAATTTGTGTGAAGTGATATTGTAGTGAAGGAGTGTTACGTGGTATATACAACTTTCTAGTACAACTACTTTCGAACTGCAGGTCAGAAATGAGGGGAGATGCTCTTGTCACGCTTGTTTTTGTTGTTGCCAATATTTTTTTTGTCGTGGTCCTGTTCCTCTTCTCTCCGATTTCTACCACTACGCTGTTTCTTTCTCCGCTCCTGTATCTTTGGTGAGGGTGATCTGCACTTGTTGGCGAATTATACAGAACTGGCATCTTTTCCTCTGACTCTCTCCCTATTATGGGAACAAAGAGAGCGGTTGGGTTGAGTTTTGGGGCCGCTTCACTTTTGCAGGCTGAGCGTACTATCCATGAGAACTCTCCGCTCTCTTCTTTTCCCGACTTTTTACCCGGTTTTTGAGGCTGCAGACACAGTGCTCTCTAGCTAGTGCGGAGGAGTCGTGGACATTTTTCGGAGTGCACTCTACTATGCTGTTGCAAGCCAGGACAGTCTGCTTCAGGGTAAGTCAATACTGGATGGGAACGCGTCACGGGCATCATTGTATAGAATATTCAGATAGAACACTGGAATAGCTTTTTACATGAGATCCACCTGCTGCTGGGCTCAATGCTACACAAAAACTGAAAAAGTACTTCTGAAACGACATTTAGTTACTGGTTCATGCATCAACCGTCCAACATTTCTGAAATAATATTTAATGTTAATAGTTATGCTGACTCTAATAAATCGACCTATAAACACAACAACCTAGTTTTGTTATAAAGCTGACTAGTACTACCTGTTTTTGAACTGTTGTATCAAATTACCCACAAACATTCCTTTTGCGTGATGCCCACTGTAATTGTTAGCGTTGATGTGTAGGGTCCATAAATAATATGTTGTGCATTTATGATTTAACATAAAATCTCTACAATTCATGCAAATACTCAGCTCACGTTAATGATTGCAAATACTTCAACTGATATTGGTACTGTGCAGCTTAGCAAAGTAGATGTTGATTTTATGTGGAAATTAAAGTTAGAAAAGAAAATTTTCAAAATAATTCAATACGATAACAGTCTTTTTATTTCAACAATACTTTTTTGGGCGTGTATGTGCAGTTTTGACACTTGACCAGGATTATTTGCAACTCGTGGACGTTTTTAGCGCGCGTAATGATCTTTTTACATAATACTGTACATGATAAAAAATCATGGTGGGAATGTTATTGCACGGACCCATTTTCTTTGATACCTATAATCCTGTTCAAGTGTCAAGCACTGCATGAATGTTTACAAGAAAATATACACATTTTTATGAGAATATACAATATTTACGAATGAAAAGTGAAGTATAAATAGTACAAACAGTTGCATTAATTAGCACATTATTGATAATACACGATAGATTTAGGCGGAGAGTAGCCAATACGAGAGTAAGATGATGTTAGAGAGAATTCATGACGATTCGTGGTCGCTGATGTGGTTTCCCTTTTCAAGGTCAACCTCTTTTGATTTAGACTGCTTTTTCTTGGCCTTTATCGCCTGTTAAAAATATATTCATGAAATTAAGTCAAAAGCTTTAGCATAATAGGTATTAAACAAAACTCAAACTGCGTACCAAAGGTTTAGGCTTCCAGCCGGTGGCAAGAAGGATTCCTTGCCCAGTCATGGCAATCAGCTCTGCAAATCCACCAACGGGCTTCACAATTACTCCAAACATTCCGCGACCAACTCCTCCAAGAAGACCTGAAGTAGAGGGTCGTCCATCCACTACATTTTGGATGGTGTGGTGAGACAAGCCCCCAATAGCACCTGTGAGCAAAATTATGGAAAACGGTTTAGATCAGAGGGTTGCGGAAAAGCAATCAAATTAACAGTTAAATGAAAACAAACTCTTAGAATGCAATATATAAATGTAATTACCAAGAAGACGTATTCCGCAACCACTTAGTCCTTGAACAAGGCCATCCCTGAATCCCTGAAGTTCGACCAGTCGAGCCCCTTCTATCATTGCTTGCTCTTCTTTATCCAATGTCCAGCGGTCAACGTTCCGGGACATGCTGGCTGCCCAGTTAGTTATAGATTGGAGAGAGCCTGAAAAATTAAAACGAAATTATTGGGTATTCAAACACTAGGATTAATTTTTTTACACAACACAACTAAAATTGATCAGATGGAAGGTTGACGACATACCGGAAGTGACACTCCGCAAGAATGAGCTCATCCCGAATCCCAAACCAGACACGAATCCGACAGGTCCAGTCAGAAAGCCTTCATAAGGATACACAACCAGATCTCGCAATCCCGTTCCAACAGTACGAGCCAGAGTTCCAGGACTACCAAGCAGTTCCAGAGAGCCCAAGACTCGAACTGGATTCCCAATCGTGAAGATCGTTCCCATGGTGTAATGCATGGTGAGTTCCAGCCCCAGATGGAAATCCGTTGTCACACTATCATACGCTTGAAAGCCTTTGAGTACAACAACAGACCGGTCCAACGCCACATACACAACCTTCTCGGTGTGAAGCGTGAGCTCAATTTCTGTGGGTTCTATTTTGATAGCTGATAAGCGGACTGGGCGAGAGAGCTGCGCAAATAGATGAAGCAATTCCTGAGGAACTTTGACGCGTTTTGTTGTCGAAACCTCGTTCCCACCCTCCTCATTCTTGTCGTCTTTGGTGGAGCTACAAAGAGCGTCAAAAGGCCACTTCAAGCTACTGCCGTGTGGCTCCAAAGGCACCATCGGAGAAGGCGGCGGCGGTGACACTGAAGCGAGTCTCAAATTGGACATGGTTGATGAAATCATTGAGGCACTGGAGCTGTTTAAGCCGGAACTCGAAGAAGCGACGGTGGGAGCAAACGATATATTTCTTGAGAACAAGGACGAGGACTCCCCAGCAGATCTTGTCTTTTTTGTACTCCCACCAGCAAACGGCAATTCCTTATCGGAGTAGAAGGATGACACAACTCCAGATGATTGATCGTCTGTAATGCTTATATGAGAAATAGCCCCACATTCCACAGTGATTTCATTGGGAACTCCGCCAGTTGTTGTCTTCACACTGGTTTCCCCTACCAGACCATAGCCTTCACTTAAAACATTCACAATTCGTTGCAGCGATGGTAAGATATACGTTAGTAGTCGATCCTCAATGAAAACTGAAGAGGGGAGGACTTTCAACCACGCAGTATCAAGGTTAATCTCATCTTCAGAAACGCGAATAAGAGTCAATGTACAGTCCAGATTAAGAGTCGGAGATCTTTCAAAGGTTTCCATGAACCGCGGAATGCTAAATGCGGAAGTTGGGATCAAGTTTTTGTTGATGTATATGCGCTTCTTGGGTTCAACCAGCACCAGGAATTCAAAACGCTCTTCCTTCGCAACTCTAGGAGTATCGATTTGGAAGTTGCCGATTCGAAGTCCATACACCCAAGACTCCTTCGTTCTGCAAACAAAACACAAGAATGGGAAAGTTTAATAAAAGTGTATTGAGCAGTTCATCCGGCATGACATCCGACTACGAAAAACTTACGGGCACTCTGCAGGCCTCAACACAGAATCTTCAAAGATGGGAAACTGTGATAGATAAAGTGCTTCGAAGGATAGTCCCAAGAACTCTCGCTCTTGGCTTGAATTCACGATAAAATTATCTTGCAGCGAGATGTATAGCTCGGGAATGTACATCTTAAATATCCACGACCGTTTGCGCCTGTAATACAATGCAAAAACAGATAAAAAATGAGTACGATGCGATATGAATGATAAACTATTGTACGTTATATTGTAATTCTCTTAACGTAATGTAACATACTTATTTTCTTTCTGAACCATCAACAGTGGTGGGGTAGGTGGTCCCCCGTCCGACTCTCCTTCTGACTCTGCTTCACTCCCTTGTTTAGCAGGGGTGTCACCAGGAACGCGAGGCAGCGAGCCATCAAGTCGATGGTTGAAAATCGCCTGGGATTGATTTGGCACGTTGAGAAGACCGCGGTTAGGATGCCGCTTGGAACTGTCATCGCCAACGCGGCTCCTAATAGATTTTGCAGAGACTTGTTTCAGTCTTGTGTTCTCTATGAAGACGTGGTATGTGTAGCCAACACACTCAACGGTGAGCTTGACACACTTGCGTCCAAATGACAAGAGCTGGGTGGGGTAATGTTGTACGCTTTGGACATTCTTCCACTCTATCTCAAACTCTGAATAGGAACAGAATGAAAAACTCATTTCTGTTAATGGTCCAAACGTTTTAAAATTGAAGTAATAAAAACATACCTGGAAATAAAAGGTTTCCTGAAGGGATCTTGCTATTTCTGGAGCTAGCAAGGAGTTGACGTGGTCTGTCTAGGACTGACGTGAGCCCGTGAACTTCATTCGATGTTACCAGATCTATTAAATCTTGAGATACGAAGGCCATCAGCATATCTGGCAACGGCTTTTCGCGTTTATTCAACTGTGGAAAGGAGTGGTATACACTCTGGAAGCTAAACTGACAGCTGGTTTCAGGCGGAACCATCAAAAACTGCTGGAACCAGGTGGTGCTGCTATGAGGACTGTCCTTCTTGGCATCCTTTTCCACGCAAAAGAAGGGCAATGTTGATTTATTGTGAATGAACAACTGGGGGGCATTATCTTGGCTGACTGAAATCCACACTTGGCCGTTCTGTGTGTACGAGCCAACAACAACCGCCTCGCTTGCAATACTCAAGTTTTTCAACTGATGTCTACAATTTTAAACAAAAAATAATGAGAAAAGTTTCCCTAAAGTTCCAACGTCAACACAACAATACTTCAATCAAAATGAGTCATTAACAAACCTCAATGGAGGACTGAGAATCTTGCAGTCCACCTTGGGAAGAGTAACAGCCACTTTTGTCCCAGGTATTCCATCCGTCGCTTTTTGTTCTCTGTTTACTTCAGTACAATCAACAAGTTGGACGAACCACCATGGTCCACCAATACTCAAGGCCAAATACTTGTAATACGTGGTATTCACCGAGTAGTCTTGTCCATCTGTGACAAAATGCAGAATTGGGACTGCAGTATCAATGGTTGAAGGGTCATCCCTGCTAGCCTCCAAAATGCTGTAGGACGAGAGCTTGCTATCTGTCCACGATTCCCGACGTTGAGTAACAGGAGATGAAATTGTTACTCCCTCGGCATACACTTCGAACGGGGTCCGATTCTGGATTGAGTAGGTGGGACGAACGATGACGACTAGCATACCGTCTTGAACCCTGGTTTCAATCGTGAGGCACGCCAACTGAAACAGAATAGCAGTGTTATTGGAAAGTTATCCTCATTATTAAACCGTAATAAAGGAATCTAAATCACCTGACTTCCGCCGAATAGATCGAGACGTGAAAAGCATTCGATAGGTACTTTGCAATCTTTATTAATCTTCTTCACACTAAGACGCTCTGGCTGATCACTGAACTCTAATGGCTTACTTTTGACCAAAAAGTCGTTCATCATTACCCCAAGACGAAATTTGCCCTGAAATTAAAGTAACCATGTTATGGTATTAAACAATTAAATCATCAAGAGCATGCCTCAAACAGAATTGGTAATTGGTACTCACCGATGGAACGGCAATCCGTTTGGGAGAGAAGACACACTTGTACGGTACCCAATATTGTTCCCATTCATCTCCTACTGTCTCCTGAGCAAAGAGCAGCTCCACTCCGGATAAATTCACGAAAAGTCCCCAAGGTCGAATATTAAGCACAGCTGTGGGCAAGCCTTCAATCCATGGTGTAAAACAAACCTAAAAAGTAATAAAAACAGCATTATTTCATATTGCCCCATAATCCTGTTTCAACAATAGCCAACTGACGTACTAATATCTCAGTCTCAGGATTAATCTCGGTGTTCCACTCGCACTTATCAATCTCTTCACTAACGAAGGGCCACCGTAGTTTTGATGAATTGACCACGGCGCCTTCACTTCCTTGTGCCGTAATCTGAGCGATGATAACGTCAATCGGCCGAACCTGTGTAGTTGAATCTACCAAAAGATGCTTTTGTGCGGGGAATAAAGGCACAGTTTTCGTAGACGGTGGTACGTCCGGGCTAAAACATAAGAATAATATACTTAATAAAAAATGTCAGCGTTGTTAAATAACAGTTTCTTTCTAAAAAGGACTGGTTTCTTACTTGGACTGGAATTGCAAATAACGAGTCTGAAATAATGGAATAGGTCCTTTGCGCCCCTTCAAGTCAATTTGGTTAATCTCCCCTTTCCCTTTGGAGACGTACACATCTTTGTCGACTCCATTTTCAGCCCCAAGGTGAAGCAAAGTCTCATTGCAGAGCCAAGAGCGAATGCAATATTCTGGGGCAATAGTAATCTACAACAGTGCATATATTGCATGATACTTCAGTTTCAATGCGTTGGTATGTGTATGAAAGGGACAACAAAAAATGGGAAGACTTACCAGATAGCGGGGACTTTCTTGGATATATTCTATGATGAGAGTAATGTAGACCTGCACCCAGTCCGGAGGTGGTTTTTCTAGTGTGGCTCCCTGCTGCACTGGAGCATTTAATGGTACTGTTAATGAATACGTACCGTTAGTGAACATTTAAAACGAAAATCATGTTTGAGAAAATACACCAAGATTCCACACTGCTCTACTTACGTCTGTACACTTCAGATGACACTCCATTTGAAGCCTCAGCGTTGCGAATAATGTTATCTAAATAAACCTTTTCGCTATCCTCAGATTCGCAGTCCCAGTACCGAATGGTTAATCGATGGTACTTATTTTCGGGCCAGAGCAAGGTGGGTGTTGTGCCTTTGCTGGGGACCAAAACCTGTTCTTCAGAAGGCCGATATGGGTGATTGGTAAAGAGGTCCATTATAATCGCTTTGTCAAGCCCATTAGCAATCACAAAGGGTCCAGAGATTTTGATCTATCCATGAACATAACAAACTCACATTAATCCAACTTTTAAATTTCATGGATTTATAACCAAGAATGATAAATTTTACCATTTTCTGTGACTGGGAGAGGCTTATAACATTCACAAAAACCGATCCCATCCCTGAATTCAACACGGTGTATCCAAGCTTGCCAATATCAATCTCAAACATGGTGGAAGGATCATCCGAAAGTGAAAAGTAGTATTTCTGCAAGTCAAATATTTACATCTTGCTCAAATAGGAATTGGTCAACAAAATACAAACCCATAAAATTTCCAGAGGTTACTCACATTGGCTAATTCAAGAGGCCTTCCAGGGCAGCACCATGCCTTGCAGTCGTTACTCTCAACCGTCTCTGGTTTAAGGCCTTCTTGGTACGGGAAGTGGAGTTTGATATTCAAATCCAATTCGTTGCAAACAAGAACTCGATTCAGGATGATTTTGGTTCTTTAAAAAATATAATTATTGTAGTCAAACATAACTCAAAAAAGGGAAGGGTGTGTCCATTTACCAGCTTAAAAGCTATTACCTCTCTTCAGCTGGCATCATTTTGCATTGCTTTACGTCAAACGAGTTGATAATCTGATTCCACATTGCGGCGGAATAAGTGAGAGTGTGCATTACTGAAGCTCCCACCTTCAAGTTGACTTCGTTAGTAACAATATGAGCGGAAGGGGGTCCCAACAACGGGTTGTCAGTAAGTGTAATCACCGCTCCCAGGTAAACTTCATCCATAACTTCATCCAGCACCAATTGCTCGTAGTCTAACACCTTAATGCTCATACGCGAATTTGCAGACAGGCGCGACATGTCATCGATCGCTGAATAACAGAGTAGACTGAGCTTAAACTGCAATGAGGCTATCACGTGGTCGGATGGGGACACAATATCCGTGTTGGTGTTGGCATACTTTTGAAGGACAGAGTTTTTATTTCCTAGTCAAACAAAATAATTGAGAATAAGACATATATTTAAATACTCGCTCACACAACAATGCAAAGCACTACAGTCAGTACTCACCCTTTCCAGCATAATGGGTATTATTGACTAGGTTAATCATCACTTCAGGAAGCTTCATAGTCACGTTGCATTCTGGAACCACGGCGGACTCCAAACACAAGCTTTTGGCAAAGCATTCCACCGGCGGTGTACCAAGCACAACTCTACAATCGAAATAGACGAGCAGGTTTAGATATTCTGATTTTAATTTTCAACTGTACAATTGCAACACGACTACTACTTACTCTCCGACTGGGAGGTGAAGCGTTATCCTCCACACTTCAGCTGCAATGCAATATCTTGAGTTTTGATAAAATCCTACTTCGTAAATATCATCAGTGGCTACTCTAGCCTTGTGGTAAGGATAGAAGGTGTTCGTACACTGTTCATAGTACTCAATTTCAAAGGAAAGCTACAAAAAAAGGCGTCCTGTTAATAATAATTGTTTTGGGGCAATATGCTACTACTAAAGGAACTTAAAGGAATTGACTACTTACCATATCATCATATCGATCCACATCTTGCATTTGAAACGTGAGCCCATACAGCATTCGTTTTTGAGGATACTTCCATATCACCATGTTCGATTTTAAACACATATCAACAGCAAGTGGAGTGTCGGGTTGGTCCGATGAGCCTTGTAGAATCCATGACCTTTGAGATTCCTTTTTAAATGCTTGGGTGAATTTCAAGCGACGCATGGAATTTGGCTCGTTGATGACATCAGTAGTTTGAGCAACGGTCGATGGTAAAAATTCCTTGTTGAAAATATGTATTGTTAAATGAGGATATTTTTTCACCCAAAAAATTATTGCAAACAATCCAAGTAAGCCGTTAGCTACTAACCTGCAAGTACACTAACAATTTCTCGCTGAGCTGCGAAAAAGTTATGATGGTTTCCGGACCTAAATATAAGGCCAGAGCTGCTACGTCTATCACAGCCTCAATGGACGGAGACCGCAAGCTCGGCTCCCAATCACAACATACTGTCATCTTTGGGGTGAATGGAAGCCAGAGGATGTTGCTCCTGAAACAAAATTGTCGTTGAATTCACTAAAATCAAGAGTCTTCCATGAAGCGTGCCATATTGCCTCAGATTTACCTGTGCTCCAATCGCGTGCTACAAGTTAGTGTATCCAAGTAACAACCACCCTGAATACGATGGACACTGTCCTGCGGGGTGTAGAACTGACTGTTTACAAAGTTAAGTTGGAGGCTTGCTGACTTTATCCCAACATCTAATTCCACCGGTTCTGACACAAAGGTAACTAGCACCTCCTTAACGCTAAGGTATATCACAGCAGTCTTTGGCTCTCTAGATTTGATAGCCTTCAATAGCTCATCCTCCTTCACTGCATCAATGCGTTTCAGTCTGTTTCTCACGTCTTCCAACGAATACTGGCCCATCACTCGTCGCCTCAGTCTATCGAAATGGCCTTCACTATCTTCTGCCGTAAGCTCCAATATATCACAACTAATGAGCATTCTTGGCCACTCGGGTTTCAGGCGTGGGGTAGTAGTCACCTTCACGATTCCACCACTTTTTCGAAAATATTCTGCCCGTTTTTCTGGACCATAGTCACAAGGATGGTCAGCCGCAAGAATTTCAATTAGCGGTTGTCGAATCACCAGTCGATAAGTAGTCACAGGATATTGAGGACCATTGGGCGAAACTCCAAAACGGGAATCCGGTAAGTTGAGCGCAGACTGAGTGTCTAAAAAAGAAATACGAAAAGCGAAATAAAAAACATGATGCAAATTGAAACAATGACCTACATTGGTAGCTTTATTACCATAAGGGCTGTAATCATAGGTATTTATTGCTTTGTTTATCATCTTCACGCGATGAAGAAGGCCAGAACATATGAGAACCTTGGAAGGCGCAGCCACACCGTGATATATGATCTCAAGTATCCTATTAGAAAATTAAAAGGGTTTTTAAATGTCATAAAAATATGCATGATTTCGCAAATTAAATCTACAGCCACATACTCTGCATTCAATAAGCTCCGCGGTTTGTCATCAGTCGCTGGAACGACAGTGGATTCTTTCATTATCACAACGTATTTCATGAAAAAGGCTGGTGTTTGCTCAAGCAATGCCGTCTCTGTAATATCGGATTTCGGTTAGCTATAATCTCAAGAAAATTATGCACTAAATGATTAGGAATGTGTAGGTCTAACAGCTTACCAGCACTGGAAGTAAGGCTTTCTTTGTGATTAACATCATAGCACCACTCAGTTAAAGGCTGGCCGTCACCTTCTTCTGGGAATAAGGAAGACGCAGCAAAATCTTGCTTAATCTGTCCAGCCTCGAAGTAGCACTCGCCACCTTGGGATGAGCCACCACCCTCAGTAGAGGAGCAGTCTTGAACACCACATGGGCAAAACCCGAGACCATGCACCATCATCTACACAAAATTTGTGAATAAATAATAAAATTCAAGCTATCCCAATTCTAAAAAACTGTGAAACCAAGAATATACTACTTACAGAAGAAACTCCAAAAGAATGGGAGTTTTCATTGCCCCGAAGTATAAAATTGCAAACGATCCCTTGTATGGAGCATTTTAGGAACTTGTTATCCGGGCTAATTGTTATATTTCGACGCATTGAAGGTCTATCACAGCTTCTTTGGACTGCCCGCAATATGATTGTCAGGGTCTTAATGTAAATACCAAAATGAGTGGTGGCTGGACAAAGGGGTTTAAATCCGTCCTGGGCTGGCTTCGATGGAGATGAAGCTGCTACGCCTTGCTCAGGTTCAACTTCTACTAGGGTAACTGATTCCTCCTCTTCTGAGCTTGATGGGTCTCGTCGGTCACGGGCAGAGAAAATTTCTTCAATTTCAGGTTGAAAAGAAGGTGAAAGATTGTTGTCACCAGCTCCAATTTCCTCTTCCAATATGTCGGGAGGTTCTTCAGGATCTCCGAACACTTCTGGCAGCTGGTACCATAAGCCAGTAGCCCAGGAGGTCCAGCTTTCTCCTTCCGGAATTGGTATGATTTCCTTGCTACTCTCTACGTTGTTTTGATTGGTAGCATCAATCCAAATACATTTAACTTTTATTTACTAACACATTGAAAATATACGAACTATAAAATAGCCACGGCGTCAATAATAAAACTGACCTTCAGAGCCTTTACTAGTTTTAAGGTCCCCATTTTGCTCATTCTCGTCGGGTTCTTTCTCTGACAGGGAATCTACGGTGGTTCCACTCTGCATCAGCCAAGTGAAAAGATGATACATCCGAACTAGCATCGGAATCTTAAGTATCAAAGCAAAGAAATTAGTTTTTATCATGTTTTATAAGTTGTACGTTTCATCAGATAACAAACAGTTCCTTTGATACCTGCTCAGTCGTGACGCAAAATTGCAAATGACCCAAAAATAAATCCATCCGGTAAAAATACGGAACTCGAGAGTTTGGCGTAGCAAACTTTTGAATGATACGAACATCAAAATCACACCTATACATCATTGGCTCCTGTAAGCAGAAACGTATACTCAATTAGGCACTCCATCCTTCAAAACCATAGTTTATAGACGTTGAAATTTAAAGTTATTTCAACACACGTGGTAACGATGGACGATGCCATTGTTGTTGCACCGGTCCAAACAAATGTTTACGTCAGAAAACGATAATTTCTTCCTCAAAACAAAGTCCGGAGCATATAGTATTTGATCTACAAATATCAATGGACAATACTTCATCACATCATCATCAACTTCTTTTTACGAGATACGCATAAATTACAATGAGCACATACGTAGGAACGTGTGGTTCCAGTTTTCATCAGCTGGTGTTAAACTAGCTTCTCCAACATTGACACTGAAGGAAATATCCGACTCCTGATACTTAATGACGACGTTTTCAAAATTCACCCGGACATTATTAATGATCTTTGCAATTAACATTTGCACGTATCCGGACGTCTGGGCGCTTCTACAGTGAAGATGTAACAAAATATGAGTTAAATTCACAATGCAAATGCATTAGGAAATGCTTGCCTCTACCTCCAACGCCTAATATTTAAACTTACGTATTTGTAGAAGGTTCAACTCTTTTAATTTCTTGTGCCTTCTTCTTCCCTTTCTCACTATTTGGGTCACGGCAGTTCAACACCAACTCTGAAATTCCATTCCAGATACACTTCCATCAACAATTAAAACTTGACAAGTACCACTGCACGTCAATGCTAATTTTTAAAAAAAAATAATATAAAAGCTGCCAACGTACCCATGCTTTTTACATTCAGAACGATAGGTTCCGAAGTGATACTCCGCCAAGGAACTTTGATCCCTAGACCTTGGACATGGCCGCTGGCGAATGTAAGAGGAAGCTGAAGCTCCCTATCCAAGACGTCCAAGTTTAGCTCCAAGTTCGAGAAATTAGCGTCCCCATCCCAGAAAGAAACCTAGGAGTGAATAAATACAATAAATATTAGCCCATTCATCAACAACAATGACCTAAAATTGCTAAAAAACTAAAATGTAGGAGACTGAAATAATATGGCTGTGACTTCTTACCTCGAAATCTTTCATATCTGTATTCTTGACATACTTTGAAAAGTATGACCGGATGATGGGCGTAACGTAGCTTTCAAGACGAAACATCTTGAATAAATTAAAGGATCAACGGCTGATCCTAATACTATCACTATTTTTCAGTCTAAGGAGTAATATTGAGATCTTTCATGTCTAGAAAGAATTTTTCTGAAAAGAAACGCAAACAAATGTCAATTAGTTAAACCTCAAACAAACTAATCGCAATCCTAAACACGTCTACCGTAATAACATATAGTTTAACAAAGAAAAAAATGTTTATCAGTATAAACAACGTTACAGTCTACCATCTAGGCTATAACTCCACGTTACTCCATGCCATTTTTGCTGAATTAAACTTCATTGCACAACTCAGGTTACATCTTTTAAATATAACTGCATTAACCGATATCAGATCACATGAATCAACTAAATCCCACAAATGGTGAGCACGACGACAATCAAACCACACACCTAACACCGAATGACACAACCAACACTTCAAAGAATCCTTCTGCTTTAAACATGGACTATTCAATCAGCTGTAAACTGACAACGGCTGATTTTTATTAAAGCCATGTGTAACTAACTAAACCCCAGAAGATTAGTACCTGTTTGATGAACAGGTGGACACGGTGAATTGAAACTGCTGCTAACTGTCAACCCCAGTTCTAAGATAAACCATTAAATAGAAGAAAAAATGTTAAATACTTACCACACTCAAAACGAAAATCAGCAGGAGGGTCCTCCGGCATCCCATCCGAATTTTTTGCTAGTAGACATGATGAATATATTCACTTAACTTTGCAACAGAAAGCACCAACTGTCAAAAATTAAATTCAATCCAATTAGTATTATTTTTCATGTCTAAATGTCCCAACAATTCACTTTAGATGAAAAACGTGTAAGTAAACTGTAATTGTGAAGCTATTCCATAAGCTACTCCAAAAAAACAGCCTTTGATTAATTAGCACAAAAAATACGGTACTTTCTTCACAGTGGAAGACAACAAACCGACTAAACTTTTCTTCGTCTACTCATTCACGAGACCGTGACCTAGGCCGTTGATAACCCAATCACATACATTCGTACTTTAATACTCACTATTTACAACAGCAAAAAATCAATCCACTTCCTCTCCCTCAGCATCTGATGACGAAGAAGATAACGATAGCCAAAAAATCTGTTTGAGAGATAAACAGAAAAAGTACTTGAGCTGAACAACTCACCAAGTGCCAAAATCAGATGAGACGAACAACTCAATGCCAACGAAACAATAGTAGCCGCTATGCTTCTGCTGATGATGATGATGATGATGGTATTATGTTATTCTACATTTGCTACAGCTCTGCTGTTGGGTTTAGCAAAGCAAATAATAGGGACGACAAGAGAACAGCAAAATACTAGAAACGCAATGAAACGGGTTGTTGAGTAGAACACGAGGATGGAGTCTAATCTAAAAACCATGTGAGATTAGAATGCGGATGGAATACCAACACAACACAACACAACAACCGACTGTTTTTGAGAGAAGATGAGCACAACAAAACAGACAGAGAGTAATGGGATCGGAAAAGGAGGCTCCATGTGCACATGCTGAACATATGGAAATTGTTTGCTGTAATGTAAATGTACATCAGTCACGTAGTTACTTGCTACAGAGCAGACCTTCCAGTATGCTGAGTTGGCTTATGGGATGACGTTTCCCCTGTTTTATATCCACATTTCCTCTCTTTGTCAATATTACGCTGTAATATGAAATGAATGAAGTGGGAAACTGTTATATTTCTGTTTGTTCTTCCTTCGTCTGCATTGAATTAAATCCCTATCACTTATGTATGTAATTGATGTACGCATATGAATAGCATATAAATTGATTTATGCTTATGATCTGTCGTGACAGCATCCCATTCACTTATTTGCGTTAGTTGGCTCTCATTGAATATTCCAAATGGTGGAAATGGAAGGCATTTTGCAGGTTTTAGATAACTTTACTACATATAATAAAAACGGATAATAATCGGATCCTTTGAATATGTAGTTCTAAAAACTCATTCCATGGAAAATAATTTATCGGATTGTACTCTGAAACTCAATTTTTACGAGGGCCCAATAAATTATATGTAAGTAACTGACTTGACTCTGACTCATGCAAAAAATGGTTGAAGGGATGTGCGGAGAGAACAAAGCCATCATTTAACTCCAATTTGTGGGGTGAGTTATGTTGACTCTCATGTAACATGTTCTGAACTAGTTTGCACTGCACTTTTTCCTATTAGTTATGATTTTATTATGAAAATCAAAATGATGGCCTATTTTTTTTGTCCGTAACGTAAGACTTTATAAATGAAACGTAGCCGTGCCTGTTAGATAAAACTACACCCTGCTCCTTCCCAACTATTTGCAATGCTCAACCCATTAACACTGCTTTCTGAAATATTGCAGGAAAACACAGATCAGCAAAAAATTAATAATTATGTAAGAGCAGCACACAGCAGACAAATGTTAATTTGGATGAAATTAACAACAAAAATATGACTACGCAATGATAGCTTTTATATGTCAATTCAAACTGTCCCTACCTGCTGTTTTTAACTTACTGATAAAAAATGGACAATCTATGGTCCTTACCCAATTCTACAATTTTTTCAGGGGTTAGATAACTTTGCTTTGTTCAAGTTAGCAAAGCTTGAGTACAAAAGTTGCAAAGAATAAACTGCCTGCTTTAAATTCGAGCCCCTCAAACCTTTAAAAGCACGTGAAGTAGTATTCGGTCAACAAACTTGCTCATAAGAAATGAGCTATTGGTGCTCATAAAAATAGATGTTAAATCACTACTAACGAACTACTGCTTCATAATTAGACACTTAAGTGCACTAAACACCGAACAATCTACCACACCCTACTTTAACTCATAAAATAATTAACAGTCAACATCCGATAACTTAAAGTTAGATATTAAGCTCCATTCGTTTTCACCATTAAAGTAAATTCCAAGCTATACGGCTGCACAATGGGCAAATGACTGATTCTTATGTTTTTGCACTCTCCAAAAGTCCAAATTCTCACTGTTTACAATTTATCCTCTATTGCTAAACAGAATCCCCGACTTCTAAGACTAGAATACAATTCCCAAGCACTTGTACCGCTCAATCACTACAATGTGAAATTTGTCGTATGTGGCATGAAGAACACCTACACAAATACACTTGCTAGAGACTTAGAGCGTCATTCAACCAACCAGACAAGGAAGATGATCAACAAAATCTGAAGATGTGTGCAAAGAGTAAGTAAGTATGTACTCACTTAATTCAATGCCAAGTTAAACTCAACTCAAACACCAAATGAACGACAGTACTGACTAATATCTGATGCGCTATACAGATTAGTTGCTTGTCAAACAATTATTTCATCCAAACTATCAAATACTGTCACATGAATAATAAATTGGCACACCTCTTAGAACATAAAAATGGAAGCTAACTCTCTGAATTTGCTAATATTAAACAGCTAAGCTGTACACTACAAAAAACACTGATAGTTGAAAGTGGTCACCTGACGATCTACAATCAATGCAAAACATTATCAATGAATCAGCCAATTGACTGATTCACATTCACTAATACTAAACTAGCTTTGAATGGCTGACTGACAATGTTTTTACCCAAGGCTATTAGGTCGGAAGTTCTTCCGGCTTTTATCCAAGATCCATTGTTGCTGACAGTTTGCACAAATAAATTAGTATAACTTAATGTAATATCACTGACTATTTCACTGACCACCACATGAAAGTCACTATTACCCTCCAATCCAAATATTAAACTAACGTATCACCAAAAGATGACTAAGACCGGAGACAGGCCTCTTTTCTGCTCTACGCTAACAAGAAAACTTCCAAACACCAAAGGAAAAACTTGCTTAGTTCAATAACACGATGAAAGATAAACAGGAAAAATGTGCTGTTCAGCAGCTCTGGAAGATCAGATGACACACTTGGACTCAATGACACTGGAACACTTTGCAGCTATGCTGCTGCTGCTGATGATGAGGTTGTACAGCTGCTGGTCTGGTACAGGTAAAGTGACAACGACACAACAGCAACGAATAACAACTGCTATGAACGAAATGAAGTGAATGAAGAATTTATTGCTGGCACATGAATACCCTTACCACATTGCTAATGGTGGATGAAATATGGAATGCAAAAACAATACCGGAGAAGAGATGATAGGAGCAATAAACATGCAAATTGCAGACTAAGCACAAGGCACAGCACTTGGGAAATGAAAATTCATGTTCACTTGGAAAAACTAATAAAATTCTTATTGCCTTTTGTTAATAATGAATATGGACATCCAGACACTCATTATTTTTGTACATATTTCAATCCCATGCTTTAAGCAACCAGTTTCTTTTCCTGGACAATGAGTTGATTCGCAATTTTCCTGTTGTTAATTGTTAAAACAACCTATTTCTGTCCTGCTTCGTTTGGCAAATATAATATATAACCCTGTCAAATGCTACAGGCATGAGCAAACTTGAGATAACTCGATTGCAATCAGGATCTAGAAACAGAAAGCATCCACAAGATAAGACAGTGGGATGGGATGATAGCTGAATTTGATAACTTAAGGTGATGATAATCAATACTAATGCTAAACTGGCATTGAAACTGCAGTCACCAAACCACACTGTTGCAAAAGAATATCAACCAACACCGACCGAAACTATAAACTACCTTCTTACGAGCTAATTTACTACAGAATTATTATTATTAGGCTTGAGACAAAAGTAGTTTTTCTGGAGGATGGTCAGCAGGATCAAGCCTCATTCCAGTACATCATCTTGCTCCATTGATACCTATCTACATTTGTTCTGGTATTGAAAATTGCTTATGTGTTGACCATGAGATGATTTGATAAGTCATGATGACAAGGCTAACACAGAACTCAGACAAGTTCATCTAATCTATCGCCCTGTACTGGAGGAGACAACGTGCCTTGCACAATGAATTAAGCCAGTCAGGAACAATATCATGATCATCAAGGTTAACAAAATTTTGAAGGTAGAAAATGTTGAAGAATACGCACCTCAAAACGATGAATAAGGGTGAATGGATTAGTCACTAATCATTAGTGGTACTACCTGGTTTATACCTTATGCACAATCTAATCGATTGATAGCCAACTAGTGAATACCGAAAACAGCAAATCATTGGAACCTATTGATGGATTTGTCCATTTGAAATAACACATAACAAATGCTCTTCAAAAATAACCATATTATGAGTTTAACAATGAAATATGTCGATGGTATTTAGCACTTTGGCTTGCCTCAATATTTTGGAAAATAGATTACCTCCGACCTCACCTCACCAAACAAAAAAATAGCAATCAAACTTGAAAGGTAACAGATCATGATCATGCTCAAATCTGTACAAGAAGCTAACATAATATCTGTTGATGATTAATTTGGATCAATGACTTTTTTCCTCAAATTATGCCGTGCATTACGTACTGGTACTAGGTAGTACCTAATGAGTTGCCCATATGACTAGATGACCCAACTAGTTATGATGATATGCTGAATAATAGAATACCAGTTCTTCCTTAATTTTCAGTTGTCTATCTTACTCTTCAAACCGTATAATATGTTAAAATATTTAAAACACACTGCTCACCTGAGAGGAATCACTGTTTCCTTAAAAACTTGGCACTGTCTTGTTGCCCGCGTCTTGTGGAAACTTTTTCACTTAATTGTTCATTAGCTGTCAAAAGCACAAACTGCTATTCAAATTACACTGCAGCTGTTAATTAAAACAACCCACTCCACTATCTGATCACTCGGACTTGGTTAAATCACCAAACCCGTTCTCCATCTGTAGATGACGAGAGTTCGAACCATGTGTTTTGTTACAGGTAAACAGACGGAAGAATGTGAAAGCGTACTACGAAAGGATCAGTAGAGTACAGTCTTGAGTTCAATGTGAACGAAGAACAAGAACAGAATTTAATGAAACGGGTTTTACTGAACACGAAACACGAGGATATTACAACTTACAACGTCACTATTACCAGATGAATGAATGAGATGAGATAATAATGCGGGTGAAATGACACATCATCCGACACCCATGTACAAGTAAGTACAATAAAACTGGCAGTAGCAGAGCACACGACCAATATCGGATAGCGATATGCACAGTGGACCCTGGTTATGTATTTCCTTTCCCAATACCATCATTGCATAACATACAATACATACTACAATAGTGCACCTGTACTTGTTGTAAGTTGTTTCCTTCCAGGATGAGGATGAGATGCTTTAGATAATACTCCTTTTCTCTATTACGTATCTGTATCTGATAACCTTGTATTTGCATATACGTAGTATCTATGATATTACAATTTACAGTATTCGACTTATACAGCAAATCATGGGTTTATGTTTTTATATCATATGCTATGTACTAGTGGCTGGTATCAGCATGCGATTAAAATATTTGCAGTCTTGTAAATCATTAACTGAAAAATGGATAACATTTTGTGGGTTGGGAAAATGGTGAAAGACTAACCGACTAACGAAATGATTAATAAAAACAGATGTTGACATTTATAATACTATGGTTTGGGAACTTGAACCTCAAATAAAGCTGTCATAAAATGAATTACTACATTAATCAAATAAAAGAAAAATTAGTTTTCAAGCCTGCTTATGGATTTGTTTAAGTAACACAGGTAACGAGAACGGGAGAAACATATTTTAACAGAAGTGTTCGATTACACTGTGTTGAAATAGAATATTAACATTCAGTTAGATTTTAGCAGATGAAGAATTCGAGACAGTGAATAAATAAAATGTTATTTTAGGAACTTACATCTCAAATTGTAATATTTACAACTACTTACAATTTTGACCAATGACTTGAAATGGTTATGAAATGATGACCTGAATTTGTACTTTTTCCTTTGAAAAGCAGTATTCTTGATGCTCTTCCTTCCCTTTGCCTGTCAAATTCATTTCTACAAAAAAAACAATTTTTGCATGCTTCGCCCTAAGCAAAGCATATCTCGTGTTGGGTACATCTACCTTATAACAAGAGAGTGTTTACAAAAAAAGTATGTACGATTGAGCAAACATCAACATCTTCAGTTGCGTAAAGGTGAGCAGATGCATTAGCCCAATTCTAATTGAGATCAAATGACTGCAAAGATGACTGTTGAATCACAATAGAAGACGCAATCTGGTAAATTATGGGAAATGGGAAGTATCTTGAATGCAAATTACCTTTAAAGGCAAAATGTTGAAAATCGGACAATTTTCGTTGCTCAAACCACAAACTAAAAAGTGTTGTACATGAATAAGATTCAGCAATAGGTCGTTAGAATGACTAACATAAATCATAAATATCATTGCAAACCCTTAATTGGGAAACTATTAGTTAGTTTATGGAAAAAGTTTCTTTAACCTTCTCAGGTACTATGCAGTTAGTAAACTATGATGACCGTTTAAATTCAATTCTCCAATTTTGAACAGGGCATCATTAAAATATTGCCTAGTCATTGCAGCTACTGGCACCGTCTCGATGTAAAGTTAAAGAAATACAGCTGTAAATACTCCACTACCGACTTTTTGACATGCCGATGAATAATGTGTGGTAACAGGATAGGCCAAAGAATTGTAAAGGTATTAAAATTATAACAGTTGCTGTTGTAACTGACTCATTAAACTTCATTAAACCATTATGTTAAAGCTTTATTAAAAACATTCCGTAATCAAAAGTTGCTTCCTATCATAGCTTTTCTACTATCAGCACCTGATATTTCCTAAACCAGAAACTTACGAACGAAGTGCAACATAAAGTATTTCTATCTACGGCATGTGCTTTATGACCCAACCTTGCGTAATATTTGATTGGATGGCACTAACCATCTAAAATGGATTGAATTTATATACACATAGGGTAGACCGGAAGTTATTTGTTGTTGCTGTTGAAAGATTTCGACAGATGTTTCCCAAGTTTTTTATAGCATTGTTATGACTTATACTTCCATATTTTACACGAGTTATAAAACCAGTGTCACTGGTCTTTAATTCATCATCTTCATGCTAATAAATAATTGAATGGGAAGATAGGGTGGAGTGTCAGAAGACATTACGCGATACAACAAGGAAGAAGCTATTACTACCCTATAATCATTCCATATTACCCCCCTCGATCGAGGAGCATCTTCCTGTGTCTGTGTCACGTGTAATTGTAGTCTGCAATGCGTCATGCGTGTTCCCCATCATTACTACGACTACGATTGATGTTACGCATTTATTTTGTGCAATTTAAAGTGCCAGCTTCATTATCACATGGCGATTTTGCAAGCGGTAACGTCGATAACACCTTACTCTTACAGCCGCTATCGTGATGATGATGAAGATGATACAGAACACACTTAAGGACTTCTTTATGGATGTATAACCGAAGCTACGACAAAACAAATTCGTTTTCATGAACTTAAATTAGAACAAGCAACGAGCATGTGCTACCTAACTCTACAACAATCCGTGTGTTATGATTCCTTTAATTGTGTGCGTTATTCAGCATGCTTAAAAAAATTTCCCAAAATATTACGAAAACAATAAAAATGGACGAACAATTTACAGGGCCATTAACTCAAAGTAATTTTGTTATGACTTTTTTATTCTTAGTCATACATCACACTTATTTGTCATAAAATGTGCACTTTTGCTGCTTTGACTAGCAAAAATATACATTCATATTGTTATTATATCATGCTGGGACAATTGCTTGTACTTACAAATTGAGCTCGTACACATGTAAATATGCAAGTATACATATATGTCAGCATTACAGCATAACTGCATGCAAATGAGTCGGATGTGTGATGGTGATGATGATGATTATAATGCTTGTATACTTTTGCATGCGTGGAAGATGACCACGCACACTAATACAAAACCGGAAATAGATACTTTAACTGAACAAAAAATAATTTTGGTATGGTTTTCTATGCGACATAAAGATTTCAAAAGGAGATGAAATTTGTTTGGCCCTTAGCGCTATTCAATATTTCTAATATCTAAGCAATTAAACATTGGGAGTTCTCAAACCAAAGCAAAAAACCTTTGCTCGATCAATTCGAGCATTTACTTTTAATTTGATAATTAGCCTGAAGCCTTTCCGCTTTTTGGGAAAGTCTGTGTCAAAATTTATTATTAACACTTGCCATCAATCAATTATGCAAACGCATAGCCTCCAGATTCCTAGTAATTCAAATGGTAAACAAATCCTAAAGACAAAGTGGAAATTGTTAGGTAATAGTATCCTAAACTAATATCATATTATCATTATCATCATATCCTGCCCCGCACATTAGTTTCCTTACAACTGTTTTGCACTTCTTAAATGCATGCATTTAGGCTTCGGCTGTCATTATCAACGTCAACCCTTCATTTTTCATAAACACACCAACCAACTGAAATGTAGAGGAGCTTACTTGAATGTGAATGCATTATTTAACCAGTTTGCTTGATATTATCTTGCGTGCTGACTAAAAGCTCCTCAAAGGGTACCTGATCCACACAACATTAATACAAACTGCAAGATGCCACTGCATTTTTGCAAGTAACGTAATATGCATATAATTCGCTGCGACACAAACAATATATGGGTAACAGAGGAAATAGGTAATGTATCTCAATTCATGCACATATGCAAACATTTTATGAACATACTTATATGTGATATCTTGAGTAAAAGTGAAATTTCGCTTCATTTTGAGCAATCTGCTTGATAGCTATATATCTAAAGCAGCAGCAGCAGCAGCAGCAACAGTCCAATGCATTGTTCTACCAAGCACAACACTCATATTGGTCAATGGTCTATGAAAGAATGATTGAGAGTGCATCATCAACATCATCGGAAATGGTTGTTTATTTTTTGCGCAAAAGTTCCATTGCATCAGCCAGAATTGTTATGAATTTTGTCATTAAATCAGAGCATGTAAAATGCTTGTTCTAATGCTATATTAGGTAATGGTGACAAGCATTCATATTTTCAATTGAAATGCACATGTTTACCGAATGAATAGCCATTCAAAATTTTGAGGATTTAAAGTCGTTTAAATTTTACCTAATGAGCCTTTTGAATAGCTACATTTATACAAACAATTGCATTTCAGCCACTTTTACCTTGTTATGCATTGTTCCTAAAAATGCTAAGCTGCAGAAACATTGCAAGCAGTTTTGAAAGATTGTTAGTCGGCATTTATAGAACTAATGACATGGCACGTTAGAATAGTATACAAGCCTTTAAAAGTGCGCTTGAATGAAGAGGAACAAAAAATACAGATGTCAAAAGAAGTCATAGCAGCATTCAAGTTGTGAGATGATATTGTTGTATACATATTTCAAATTATTCTTTGTTCCCTTCGACGAGCAGACTGATGATTTAATTTAGCACGGCTGCAACATGTTCGAGTGACATGACATGAGGAACGATGATGAGCGTGGGTATACTTACTGTATGATATGCACTTCTTCTGGTGTTAGCTGTTGTAGAAAACTCCTTCATTATTATGTGGCTGGGGGGTGAATGAGAAATAAGTGCATGCATTGTTTTGTAGCGTTTTAACAAACCAAGAAAAATGGTGTGCTCTTCATGAGAAGCCACTTCCCACCCCCATTTAGCAGTGATCTTTCCTTTTTTTCTTTACCTAATTGTTTCTTCCTGGTTGCCGAGAATTTTGTTGAAACCGCGTATATATAGAGATAAGGGCCTCTTCAGAGTCGTCACAGTTGAGATTCATCCCCTAGCGAAAGGACATTACAATCGAGTTTGTTTAGTGAGTGGAACTTGCAGTTTTTTGAAAATCAAAATGTTTTCGAAGGTATGTATTTCTGTGGTTTTTTGGAAAACAAAAGAATGTTATTGTGCTCATCAAACAATATTTTTTTTACTTGTGATATATTCTTCGCGTTGCGCTTGAATATAGTGAAATGAATGGAATCAAAGCTAGTGTTTAACCTGACGGATTTTTATTGTGTTTCAGGTCGCCATTGTTGCAACTTTGTTTGCTGTTGCTCATGCTGGACATGAAGCTCCACCAGCGAAAGCTCATACCTACTCTGTTCCATCGGTGGCTAAGGTAATTTCAAGCACAACTAAACCTATTTAGAACCTATTAGAACAAGAACGGTCGACTAGAACTTCACTTTATTGTCATCGTTTAGGTCAGTTACCCAGCCCCAACAATTACCAAGTCTGTAGAGACATACTCAGCTCCATCCATTGAGAAGACCACCACCATCACCCGCACCATTACTGCCCCACTCAAGTAAGGGTACCTGTTTCGACCTTCGCTTGATTTCAATACACTGTTTGAACTTGTAATTAATAATTGTCGTTATTTTTTCAGCGCCCCACCAGTTAAGAGTATCCAATATTCTGCTCCAGCTGCACCAGTTCTAAAGGCAGCCGTGGCTCCTGCAGTGTACGCAGCACCATCATTTGGAGCAGCTCCAGCCGTCCTTTCCCAGAAGGGTTACAGTGCTCCTGCTGGTCTTCTTTCTATTCAATCCCTTGGATATGGTTCTCAACCTTTATATGCAGCCTATGCTCCACAAGGACTCAACCTTGCTACCACTTACGGCTCACCATCCCTTGGATACAGCCTTGGCTCTTTTGGTGGCAACACCGTTGCCCTCAAGGCCGCTGCTCCAGTCTACACCTCTGAATATGGCCACTAAAAAAGCCTTACCTCACCTACCATCACCGTTCTCTCAACCAACTATCATGAATGAATGCATTTGAGAATGTTTGTGTGCGTGCCTCAAAATATTGTTTTTTTCTTGTGCGACTGAGTCGAGTGAAAATGTAAGCTTCAAGTTGAAACTCTAAAAAGAAGAGTCAAAACTTGCATGCTTATAACTGAATGTATGCATGCTAATATTTAGGATAGCAATTACTATTGTCTAGTCGAATGGTTTAGAGATATCAAGTTTAAAATTGGATGGAGGAAATGTCAAAAAAAGAGACGAAATAAATTTGATGGATTTAAAATCTAATGCGCTGAATATTTATGCAAATAATATTTACCCGATTCATATTAGCATCCTATGGCAACTATGCAACAAATCGCAAAAAAAATGTTAAACCATAGTTATTTCAACTTCTTAAGTCACCGTTTATTTATTTAAACTTCATAGACTGAAATGAGACTACAACTAAATAGTATATTTTTTTCTTTTGCCTGTCTAGCATGTCTCGCTAAAAATCACTAGTGTATATCTTCAACATATCCATGTATATATATATATTGTAGTCATATATACACATAATTTTACGGTAGTTTTCAGTTGTAATTATTCAAAACCTTTTTTATCTTTCTTTCTTCCAGAATACTAATATAATATAATATGTAATATTTTTATATTATGTATAATAATATATTTTTCATTCATTTTTGGTTATATACCTACACAATATTTTTCTGTCACTGGAACAGACTATATAATATTAATATTTTTATATGGACTTGATTAACATGCGTCTTTCTTGTTGCAGAAGACAACAACGTGCCTCTTGTTTTATCCTTCATTTTTTAAATATATAAGAATATCAGCAGCCGCAGCCATATCATCATGCATCATCAATATCAGCAAATCTTCAAAATTAGCGTAGTTACCACAGTAGAATAACTTGATGAGAAAACCTTTTTTTTGTTTCGGCATCTGTTTTTGCGTATATGTGTTATAATAATATATTGTTTTTAGTTATACAAACTAGACAATGAAACACAAAACCAAAAAATTATCGTACTTTTGGTATGAAGCTTTTCCTTTTTCATATACATACAAATACATATATGTATATTACACATTATATAAAAAATGAAAACTGTATCCATTTACAAACATCCACTAAAAATTGACTGCGATAGATAAGTAGAGAGATAAGACCAGTACTCTGATTTCAAATGATAAGCTTACATAAACTTTTTTTTTACTCACTTACAATAATAGTATATAATTACTTAATTTAGTAATGTAATAATGACTGACCCGCTAAAATACAAATAAAATGACAATATTTTTTAGACGGAAACAGAGAATTCACTTTATTAATGATGACTAGAACACACGAGGGTAAACAACAACGTGATCATGATGCACTAAAACATTGACTGTCGAACAGGAATATTCACGTTTTATATTTTCTCGGGGGAAAATGACGAATGAAGAGCAGCTTATAAGTTGATGATGGGATAAGCTATTAATTAGGATTATTCGAATGAAGTTTTATAATTCTTTTCGTTTTCAGTTACAGAGAGGGAAACAGGGGATATGCATATACTTTGCGAACATGTCGGGGTTCTGTGCAGTGAGCGAGTGAAGTTGTTGCTAAAATTATGGGGTTAGAAGACTGGCTGTTTTTTCTCACTTTTGTATCATATCTGTGAGCATTCTAACTTCATTTTAGCTCAACTTACACTCTATCCTCTGCCATTTATCATGACAAGCAGGACAAAGCTAGCGGAACCACGTCATGTTCGTATAAACCTTGATATGGATACCTATTTCGTTAAGCGTCAGTATCCGAAGCTAACACGAGTTGTTGGGGGAAAGTGAACAAAGTTATAATTTCATCATGCAATGTTCTCGCGAATTTTTTTTACAAGTATTGGATTAGTCTTAAACAATTCATGTCCAAATTTGGTCCATGTCAAATCAACTACAAGCTTACTACATGAACCTCCACCCTCCACTGCTATTTATGACATAGAACTATAGTTTGTAACTGTGAGGGAAAATTCGTCAGCGAAAAACCAAGGAAAAGCATTATATTTTCGGATGTTGACGCTTAAGGGATCGGCCTAGATTGTTGTTTTGCATTTGTGTGTGTATCGTATATAAATAACATTATCAGTAGTCAACAACTAACAATTTTTTTTGTTATATAACTGCTAAGGTTTCTTGTTTCATTACAGGCTAGACAACTGAGAAGCTAGGAATTTGCTTGTAGATTTTCTGTGTATGTGTGTATGAACAATTCTCAATTTTTGTTTGTGTATTAACAACTTGACTACTAAAATTCGTGGCATGAGTAACAACTACACGCTTAACTACCATTTACCATCTTCGTCTCATTCAATAATGATTTTGTCTAAATAACGAGTGTCGTTAACATCATCATCACCATCAAGGTGTAATAATAATGTTTTTAAGTAACGAGTTGTGTTTATCGGAGCAATGTATTTATGTATAGAATAGTTTACAAGATACAGCAAATTCCTCAGATGTTTTCTCCACAAAACGGGTGTGTATAGCAGAGACAGAGAACGGATGCATAACCACTGGGAAATACAGATAGGGTAGGACCAAGCCAAGAGTATAGTTTTGAGTAGTATCTTTCAACTCAGAAACTCCCACGATTGAGGGACATGCCACTTTTTTACTCTAAGAAATCTCAATACTAAACATTTGTAGTTACTTTATTTATTACGGACTGTAAACATTATGAGCCCCACAAAGTTGCTATGGAGATGACTTGAGGTATGGTTCCCATTTTAGCTGATGTATTGTCATTTCAGCAATCTCACTCAAGTTAATAGTTTTACGGAGGGTCATAAATATATTGCATCGCATACATTCCGAGAGTTTACATCTATAGTGACATGGAGAAGGAAGGTGAAAGTTTGAAAAAGAAAAGTTAACCTGAATAAGAACGATGGACATTTTCTCATAAGTAAGTTATAGTCAGTCAGCTAAAACTCCATACCCAGTAAAATTGTAAATATTGGTGGCATGTTGAGAGAAATTGATTGATGATCAGTTTTCATCTCACAAAACTTGGCTGTCGTGAGAGCCCTTCTTACGTGTGTAGAATGTGAGTTGAAAGGTAGTACATCATATTCGTTTTTCGGTAAACAGTAAGAAAGTTGGTTGAGTTAGCGATAAAGAGAGAGATAGAATAGAGACAGAGACATGTCTATTTCGAAAGATTGCTAAAATAGGCAAAAAAGCTAGAGAGAGAGAAAGTCAAGTTACTCATGCAAAATGGAGCGGATCATCGATAATACGTTGGAATGGAGCCCCATATTTGTTTCATTTTTTTCAATTGTGTATTTCGGAAGCAGGAAATAACATGTTCTTTTGTTGAACACGTGCGAGTATGTGTTTTTCACGAGATTTACATGCAACTCTAACTTTCCTTTTTGAATATTGTTTTTTTATAACTTTCACCTCCAAAAATTTTTCCAAGTCGATGATAAAAGTAGCCAGTAGTGTTTTTCAGGTTTTGGGTTGCCACAGGAAAAAGTTTTGCATTCTTTTACAAGTTTTCAATAGAGAAAGTAGATGAGAGAAGAGAAAGAGAGAGAAATAGTGATTTTGTGTGGAGTGGAGTGGAACGGAAAAAGTATCATGATTACAAGAAATTTCAGCAGTTTTTTTTCTGAACAGACTGGTGAAGGAAAGTGAATTTCTACAAAGTCGCTCCTACAACTCCAAAGATTTCAAAGGGAAAGAAGAAACTGTGAAAGAAACAGGAAGAAACTTAGTGAAAGGAGACAAATCCTAGAAATCTGAAGAATACATATAAGCTACACAGACAACGATATTACGATTTCTTTGTTTCTTATCTAACAGACTGATACAATTTAAAAATGTAGTACACATTAAGACAGTTACTGTTATTACACTAATAATAAACATCGATTAAAACACTCCTTATCTCAAATATCAAAATGATTTCATTTTTTTGGTCAACTTTTTTATAACATTAAGTTTTTTCGTGTGTGTATGTCTCATGTGATTATATTTTTTTCCGGTAGTTGTGTTGTGTTGTAATCATAGTCGTCACGCAGAATTTAGGATATAGTAATTTAATGTATTTTTTCCTTTTTATTTCATGGTAGAATTGTCACTAAAATATAACGTAGATAAATACAATACGTGTAACTAATGACTTAATTAATTTTTCTCTTTTTGCATTAGAAAAAGAAAAAAGAAACGTTTTGTTTTTCATGTGATTAAGTTTTTATTAGATTTTTGTCACCAGACTGTATCCCAGACTGAGTGACAAAAAAGATTCGTTGTACTCGAGTAGTGAATTAATAAGATTCATGATCATCATATATCAGTATATGTATGTAGGATCGTTACCACGATCACCACCGCCATTTTTTGGGTAAATGTTACTTCCCTTGCCTTCTGTTTTTAAACATTTCATACATGATACGTAATATGGGTCATTCTTCTTCCACTTTTCCCTTGGGTTTTCTACACGTGTAAAGTTTAATCAATTCATAATAGTTAATAAGTCAGCCCAACATACCAATTCTCATCTTCCCATCATGCTTTTTCTTCTCAATCATAATGATTAATGCTTAGAATACATAATCATAATTAGAATAAATTTTAATCATAAGTAGTAGTTTCTACGTTGCTATATTTCTAGTTACCACTCACCACCACGCCATCATCACCACAACACCACCAACAATTTTTTGTAATAAATTAGAATGCTTCAGTGTGTAGCAGCTTTCTCTGGGGGCAGAATTTTAGTCTCTCCATGTTGCTCTGTTTTTTAAGTTACCAAAAAAAACGTTGAAAACGTGCAGTTCTTAGATTCTAGCGAAAACTCAAACTGACTCACATCTGTCCTACAAAACTTCGGCTTCAACGTTATAAGCTTTTTAAGCATTTTGCAATAAATTGTATGTTATATTTTAGATCGCAGCAATAGTGAATATTGGTCCACCTTCTGGCTGATTTTCCTGATATTTTAGTACACACTATGTAAGTAGAATAGAAATACATAAATACAACAAATAAGTCGATCAATTCACACGCATTCACTTCATGTTCCAGAGAAAGTAGACAGTAGATAATTATATGAGCATACAAACAATGCAACTGTGTTACATTTAATCTAAATTTGATTCTCTCTCCTTTCTCTTTTATAAAAGGCCATATTTGAATTTGACGCTGCTAAACAGTCATGAGAGTTTTAACATTTTCCTGAAATTCAGTTAGAGTCAAGTCAGTAGTTTTCTGTGGTTCTCACTTCATCATCAAAACGTCAACCTCGAATTTCATTTTTGTGGTGAGTGAGACTCCGACTAATCAAAAGATGGGTGGAGAGTATCTCTATTTCAAATTGTGGATGCTGAGCTTCCATCTTTTTAATTAGTCAGGGGTTCTTTGTCGATGGATTTGATTTTGGTTGCCCACAACACAATCCCATTTTGCGTCTCGTCTTCCCATATAAAATACAGTTACAGTACATACCGGTCAAAACTCAACTCAAAAGTAAGTTAGTCAGGTCACAAAAAATCAGCCAGAAGAGAGATAGATTAAGATTGTGGACAATATAATGAAAGTTTTCCCTGCGATTATTTTAAAACAAAATGGACTTGATTTGCTTCCTTTTCGGTTATGAAAACCCAAGAAATTATCGCGTGTTCAAAAGAAAACGGATGATAGAACAATTACACTGTATAACGTGTAACACTAACAGTAAGTAAATACAAAGACTAAATTACGTCCCTCTATTAATATTTTATAACTTGGCTCAGGCTATTTTAATTGCATAGTTTCACCATCTGGGCTACAACATCCGCCATTGGATTTTTTTTGTAATATACAGCTTCTCTAGTTACAAGTGGACAACAATTGTTTTTGATATATTGTGAGCCACTCTCTGTCAAACGAAAGTTCCATCACTTTTTTATTCTCGTTCTGTTAATAACACTAAACATCTACAATTTATATGTTGTATAACTAGAGTAATGTTATTAAATATTACATTTTCTTTTACTCTTTAAAATACATAGCCGTATATATTTTTAATAATATATTTTATTATGCAATATAATATGCATAGCGTCTGTGATGATGGTCTTCATTCACTTTTTATGTATCGTAATGTCAACAGAATGTTTATACGTATGTATAGTATATGCATGTATGTATGACGACGATGATGATGGAACATGTCTTGCTTAACACCTAGAAGAGTTTTTTGTGAATTTTTTTGTAGCAACTTTCTTATAATGGATGAGATCATCGAGACATGGTTTACGGTGTATATGAAAATGATTGGTGTATACTTGGGTTAGAAAATCATTGCAGTGAGCATTTGCTCTCAATTTGCGTCTTAATCTCCGTTACATGAGATTCCAACGTATTCTTTAGTTCTGAAAAGGGAGAAAAATAATTAGTACATCAACTTGGTCAAATTGGAGTGAACTGGTCAACGATTGGTGTGTTCAACTTACTCGTAAACTCGTCTTCGTCTTCTGCTTCAGCTTCCCGGGCGAGCTCTTCAGGCGTCTTCTTTTTTCGCATCAGAGGATTGTCTGGTACTGCTGCTTGTTGTTGTTCCTCAGTTATTTCCTCCTTCTTTTTGATATTGTACTGAAAAATAAACGGAAGAAATCAGTTTTTTTTACAAGTCATGAAGCGGTTTAGGTAAAAAAACATGAGTTTAAAATGTGTCCCTAACCTTGTCACGAATTTCTTGTCTCATTTTTTCCCGTTCTTCTTCCATTTTTCTGTGTTTCTCCTTCCTTCGCTCTTCGGCTTCTCGGATGGCTTCCAAACGCTCACGTTCTGCCTCCTCCTCCTTCTCTTTATCTGTCCCTTCTTCGCCATCGCCTCCTACAGCTCCTGTTTGAAAGGAAAAGTTATTTCTTAGTTACTGTGCCTCGTTACGCTTTTATCAGCTTAGGGGGTAATTCAAACGGTGATATTTTGGAAAAGTAGAGTTCGTTTTTTTTTGGAATCCAAGCTCATCACATTTTGTAACTTAGAATGCATGACGGGCCAACGGCTTTAAGCGCATTATCGCACGTATACCTACTACCAGATTCGCCTAATGTGGCATATAAGTAACCGACAGACATGTTATATGAGCCATCAAGACTTAACATCTTGTTTGGTTCTTCAGTGAACACTTTTTGCCGACATTGAGGCTTACTATTTGTTTTTGCAGGGATGATGCCACAGTAAAAATAGATAAGCCATCCCATCCTCTGATAACGTAATGCTATCGCATATCGAGAATACGGTACAGAGTGTGCTCTCCGCAATTTCTCAATCATGTATGATTTCCCCTTCCTGAATTTGTGTTGCAATTAATGCAGACTTTGTTTTCATCGCTTATAAACGTGATGTCATGAAAACAACGGAAAATACGTAAAAACAAAGTACTCAGGAAAATACTTTTACTTCATTGTTTATTTAAGGATAAGACTTCTGTCGCCTTACCCTAATTGCGTTGAGTCACTAAAATGTTGACACGCAACTTCCTACAATCATTCTTTAAACCGAAAAAAAAACTATTATGTGTTAAACATTTATCAAAGTTTTCATGACATCGAATCGACATTTTCTTTAATTTTAAGTACAGACAGCGTAAGCTAGTATTTTTCATTTTATTTTTGGTTTTGATTTGCTCTCTTGTCAAATGGAGCCTTATTCTTTTACAAATCATGTAGAACTTTTAAGACTGGCCTTCTGCTTTGCAACAAGTAGTCAATTTTTACAATGCGTCCATTTGTCACATTTCAACTCCACAATATACTCAAGGACAAATGAATGAAACATTATAATTATACATGTCTATGACAGAAATTGGTGAATCTAACCCAACTGGATTTAACCATTCGTCAGCTTATCATGAAACGATGCATGATGCCCCGAGAAAAGGGTTCCCTTGTGGCAATTTCCCCTCTGTTCTTGCGATTATCTGGATTGTTCTTTACCTTTCAATTTTGTCATGCAAGCATTCGATTTTAGGCGTAGACAATTTCCGTATGGCATGCTTAAAGCTTGGACCGGCCTGGGATTTTCCACCAAGTGGAGTTGGTTGTCATTAAAGCACAAAAGTTTGTACGTCTTCGGTCTTGCTTGAAGCTCAAGGCCCACGACACATGAGTACATACATATTATGAAGACTTACATGTAAAACTGTCTTTAAATGAGCACACGTGTGCCGAGTAATTCAGTTCCAGGAAGGTGCATGTACAAAAAATGTCTCCTATAATGATATACACGCTAAATTAACCAAACACAGGTTGGAGTGGCTTGTGCACAATGCCTATTTTGTTCAATACGTTAGGTACATGTACATACGTGTTGAATTTCATGCCACAACAAATTACACTGGTATATCCAGCCATCCCTCAGAGGTTAGGAGGAAACAGGGGATTGGAAATTATCATGTCTCGCTGTTTGTCCGAATTTCTTTCCAACCACTCCAAATGTAAAACTCGCTGAAACCTGAGCTACCACACGATACTCAACTAAACTGTTTTGTTATAGAGACAGATCCTTGAATTGATGATATATGACGAATGTCTATGTATCTACTTTAACAAGCTCGTACCACTTGTTTCTTATGCGCTTAACAATGTATGTACATCATATTAGATACATATATTTATGTGCACGAATGCAAATTATGGCTTAGCAAAACTACGTGTAATATTATTACATAGAATTCGTGTCATACAATGCGACGATGATTGTATGCTACGTGGAGATTGAATTCGTTCAATCAATGGAATGAAACTTTTAAAAAAGGAGTTCAGTATACAACTCGATAAAAACACTTAGGAAATGTTCGTGACTAATAGTAAGTGTGGATAGATCAATAATCGTATTTGTAGAGGATCTTACAATATAACATGGCATTTTATTCTACACGAGTTCCGATTATGATTTAAGGAACCTTCAAATCCACGTTCTATTGCAGTTCTACTTCAGCACGCTCCTTGTCCAGTGAAACCGAGTCCTGGTATATCTGTTCAATAAAATCCCATCCGGGTCATATTTTTCATCTATTTAATAATCTTTCAACACACTTTAAAGGTACGTTTTACATATTCTTTGGATTTATTCTTATCTTTTGTTCAAAATCTTTATAATTTTTTTTTGTTTTGCAGTGAAATCTATCATCATTCAATACTTGCATAATGGCGACGAATGAAGAGCGAGAGACGTTGCAATCATGGGAAAAGATGATTGCCTGCTGCTTTCCATGCGGGTTTGTCTGGTTCAAAGATGGGTGTGGATCATCTTGCTGCATTAACGTGCTACTTGGAGTTTGTTTAGGCATCTGCTGCGTCAATGTGTGCCATGCATGCTCTTACGTTGGGAAGCCAGCAGGCCCTGAGAGCCCGTGTGCTGTGATCGCCACTCATGGAGAGCGACGTCCGCTTGGAATAACCACACAACCACACGCCTAATCTAATTGAGAGATTAAGCTCCCTTTCTCACTAATCTATTGCACACATACATGCGTACTTTCAAGTTTTTATGTATTTCATTAGATTCCATTAATGGAATCACTCAGAAAAAACAAATTAAAGGCAGCTTTAGTGACACTAGCAGCTTTACCACATTAATGTGTCGTGCTGCGACCTGCACCAAAGTTTCAAACTAAAAGTTCATCAAACATTGGTTGAGTTGGAATAAAATGCATTGTTCAACTTTAAGATTTGGTAGGAAATTGTAAACTTGACGTGATTCGGATGTTTGAGAATTTAACATAGAACATGTAATGTTACAACTGCACCCAAATCAATTTCAACTTGATAATAAAGTTTTTCTCGCTAACACAAATACTTCGAAGTTGTACAAATATTGCTTCATCTTGAATATTTTCATTCTTCATCCGTAGACAAATTAATCTTTGCATTATGCAAAAAAGGCATCAATTTCTTATGTGGAATGTATTTACAGCTCAGCAATCCGTAATAATTGTGTGTAGGCTCAGTTCAGACTTCAAACTCTCCTGCTTACAACATAAGCCCGAACTTAACAGGTAAATGTATAAAAACATATTATTGCGCCTAGTCATTCAGACCTGCAGACTGATTGATGAATTTACTAAATATTAGTAAACCTGTTTGACTTAATATTAAGACTGTTCAATGTTTCGTTTTCATTAGATCTTGGAATTAATTCTCAGTCTTTGTTTAAAGCCTATTTTATTTTTAAATATGTTTTTCCATTAAGATGGAAACGCTCTCAAGTACAATCAAGTCTACACACATGGGAACAATGCATGGCTCGTTGTTGTCTGTTTCTTTGGTGTACTGTGTTCAAATCTACTCAAGCAGGACAAGCTCAAGGTCTTCAAACCGTCTTAATAATAACTCAGCCAGCACCCTAAAAGATCACTTAGTTTGCCAGCATTAAATAGTATTCAAAATATCTTTGGGAGTACTCGACTTTACAATATGATTACCTTGATTTACATACGTTTTCTAACACTTTTCAGAAAATACACATTATTGTCTAAAACGCAACATGATGAGAATGTTCTTAATTAATCCAACGTCACATTATCCTGAATTGTGTGCATTCAAATAAGACAAGAAAGAAGGTGAATTACAAGGCCACCACCAGTTAACTTCTATTGACATTGAAACATACAATACAACATTTGACCTTATGATTGACTTGACGTTGGTACTTGAGTTGCTAAGGAAGGAAAAAAGATATCCTTTTCTCTCGTTTTCAATTTAAAATATAAACATCTGAACAGTGAAGCAAAGGGAAAGGGAAACGAGATCCAATCTTTTGTCCAAATAGCAAAAATATTTCATCTTGAATGTGATATCAAGTCAAAGTCAACTCAGCTCAAAAACCAAACCACCAAAGAAAATCGTGAAGATGGAGGCTTAGTACAGAGGATACACGCTTTCTTCTGGTTGAATGTACTTTTGGAATTTGTTTTTTCCCAAAAAAAGAAGAAAAAATGCGCAAATAAAATAAACAGAAAGAGAGAAAGCCGGGAAACGTAATCACAAAACTCTCCATCTTCTCAAAGACATGCTAACATGGTTCTCAAACGGGAAGACAAACACAGCGACAAGAACGCTTTCGCTTGAGGCTCCTCCATACAAGAACAGTGAAGGTTACCAATGTTACTTAGATTTGCATTTTTTCTCTACTCAAAAAAATGAAAGAAAAACTGCAAAGGAAAACGTAAGGATTTCATTGCCATAAGTAAACATAAATTTGTTCCGAATCAACTGAATACGAAGGAATACACTTGTATATATAATTCTAACAGAAAAAGATGCCAGCGTAGAGTAACGCTACGCTATATCAAATCCAAGCGGTTGGCTTTCCCTGATTTTTTTTATTTGGAAGCTCACTCATGCTTTCTCTTTTCCCTTTACCCCTTTTCTTTTCTCCTGTCAAAAAGTCAAAAAAATCCAATTTTGTGGTACTCGTACGGCTTTATCACAAACAAGGATGCGATTAGAATTCCAAGATGTTAGTTTTTTCCATTCCATCTAACATCTAACAACAGGAAGGACGACGAGAAAGTGTACAATCGAGATGTTACCAACTGATTTTTATCCAAACTATTATTGAGGATGCATAGGACGAGCACAGAATCACACACGTCCTTTGTGTATCTCCACATTTTTGAGACGTTTACTCCCATGTGTCGTTTGCTCCGTTTTGGTAGCCATATCAGTAGCAACCAACAACCACACACATAATATGCCATGTTGCATTGCCATGCATGTTTGAATTCTAGTTGACTTTTCCTCCTACAGCTTCATTTATCGGCTTGTCTAGCATGTCTTGCGATTTGCTAACCCATGAGGAATTCAATTTGAGTGATTGCTTTCTATTATTTCTCTGGGACACTCGAACCAATGGAACTTGTCTATTTTGAAAGGAATCAACTTTCTTCTTGCTCTTCTTCAGTCGCATCACAAACTCCCAAAGAATTTAATTTCTTGGGGAATCTGTTTGATACTTTCCTCTCAAACAAGCTGGAAAATGTTGACTTGTATGTAGGTACGAACATTGCTAACTAACCAAACCCAAACCGAGTCACAAGCAGAGCTGTCTTTCCCCACGAATTAAAAAATTGTTTGCATTCTACAATTACGATGAGTGTGACACTTGGAAAGAATTTAGATTTGAAGTTGGGATCCTCAAATTGGAAAATAAAACATTCCAATTACACCCTTCCTTTCTAAAACACATTCTCCAAACTCAAAACCAAAAGTGTTTCTGATCATGAAAGTTACTCGGGTCAACGACATGAATGAGCTCTTCTATAAAACGAGGAGTTAAAAATCCGTGAAGTGCACTTTGATTGTTGTATACGCTTTCTACTCAATCTATCAGTGCAAGGAAGTGATTGGAGATGGAGCCTCACTACCTACCACGCTTAGATGATACGATGGACATTTGCAAGTTAGGTATTCATATCGAAACTTGTATCGTTGTTTAATTGTCTCATAAAAAAACTTGTTATGGAGCAATCAATAACGATAGCTGCTTACCAAAGCTAAATGAATACAAGCCTATGCTAAGCATTATGGTATGCAAAACCGTGTATTTCAATGGAACTATTGGAGCAGAATGAACGTGGTTTATGGCTACTACCTATTCATTTTACCATCCAAAGGAATCTTATGAGTCGTGACGAGTCGAGTGTAGCTGGAGAAGATATTTTCAAAATTTAATTTGAATGGAATACATTTTGCAAGATTCCTTAAAGTCCTCGTGCATATTTAAAAGGGCAGATTGGAATGGGGAGAGTGAAATGAGTGCATACCCATAAATTACTCCATCAAACGATGTAACGTGAGCTAGTAAACAAATGTAGCGTGTGTTCCTCGTCCAAACGACCAAGCGTGAGCTAGCCTACTCCTACTTTCACTCTTATGAGGAATTTCAGCTGGGAGAAAACTCTTATCTAAATTGTCTGTGCAATCAGTTGTGCAATCTTTGGTCTGTAAGCTCCATCAACATCCGTTTAAGTGGTTGTGTTGAAGAACAGACCTCATTTCCCGTCTTGTACTTCCAACCTCATGTCTGCTCCTGATTTCAAGACATTGCAGAAGCCAATAACGAATATAAATTGATGTTGAAAGACTTGCGGAGTATGTTCATGATAAGGCATGTATTATATGCATGCATGCATCCACATCTCGCTATCATGCACGAATCCTCCTTCACCAGACTCTGGAGCTGGAGTTGGACTCCCAAATGCAGATTTCAATTTCTAGACTTCCGTCATGTGAGAAACTAACTGGGTCCATTTATACATTATTCAAAGGTGGCATTACATAAGAACCACCTATACTCGCTTGGAGTGTGCGTGCCTACGTACAAATTTAGTAAGTAGCACGTGGATAAAATGGTTGCAATCATTTTGATGCTCCCTAATACACAAGAAGCTTGAAGGTGTAGTCAAACGGGAGGAAAGTGCTTCCGTCTCACACAGTATAAATTGGAAGAGCATTTCATGGAAAGATTTTTTCCTCTGCCAGCAGCCCAACCATCCAGTTCAGACGAGGAAAATACGTACACAGGGAACTAATCAGAGTAATTGACTGCATAAATTTTTATAGGATTCAGCAAAACAGATACATACACAAATATTGGGATTCCTGAGCATACATAATTATTTTACATAAAACTAACGGAAATCACCCCGAAATCATTTTAGTGCCGATGAAACCCATTCATCCATCTAGCTCTTCCGTCTGATTGGAAATCCCCGTCTTAAATTTTGCATAGGATTGCAAAAGCTTGCAATAAACCTCGAACCTTCGAACAAATACAATTTTCTCCATAAACTCTTCCTTTCAGTTGATACTAGTGAATGGGCATAAAACCCCGAGTTTACGTACTGCGAAAACCGCTATGGAGCTACAAACAGTTCATTCACAATACAAATAGAAAAGATAAAACGATGATATGTGTGTCTGTATGTCGGATATAAAAACACAAAAAGGAAACCGAGACAAGCCACACCGATAAATATTTGGATCGATGATATTTTATTGGCGTGGTTGAGCGAGTTGACAGCACAAGAATAATCAATTCTTTTCCACCACTTCAAAGACCCTTCTAAATATTCAATTTGGCAGCTGTGTACTTCTCCCTAGTTTCTCAAACTTTCTTAAAGTTACACACACGCAGACAGTTTGCATGCATTTTTATAGTGGGAAGGGACACAGCATATTTTCCCTTGCGTGAAACCAAAGATGTCAAGCTGGCTAAAAAGTTTTTTGCTCAATTTCTTTGTCGCACTTTTGGTGAGAAGGAGACCATTAACTAAATGAGAATAGCCTGGAACGCTAACCGTATGTTGGTTGGCTAGAATTAGTGAGAGTTGACTGGTGATGAAATAATGAATTTCTATCCATTCACCTAACGAATAACCGACAAGGGCCAACGGCTAGGCTAACCTCAGCTCACTTTATCTACAAATTGTTGGACAAACGAATCCATCTGTTCAATTCATTATTGAAAACGGTGCGGGCTAACGTGAGTGAACATAACATGTCATGTTTTTCTTACAAGTCATTTTTTCGGACGACTCTAAAACTCATAAGTAAATATATTGACGAAGGCGACCCCAGTATTGGTCTTCAAGACAAAAAAAAAGGTCCCCTTCGGTGAGACTTGCTTGTCGGTAAATTGTGTTCAAAGTAATAAAACGAGCGGAAACCGATTCGCACTCGATTCGATTGTACATATAAATATGTGAGCATATGTGGCTGAAAAGACTATCCATTTTTCATTACTTACTTGCTGTAAGTTCTTTCGAATAATGAAATCGTTCGATCTGTCCGTTTGGCTTATTTTTCTTCGGTTGCTATCTAATATGACTTGATATCCTGATGGTATTACGACGATGATTAATTTTTTTTAAAAGATGGCAAGCAAGATTATATACAAAGATATGTAAATATAAAACATTTAGACATCCATTCGCTTCCGATAAAACCAGGCGATATTTTTTGTCACTGGTATGAAAGGAATCGGCAATTGGTGGTGTTGTAATTACTAACGAGTAAAACAATCGTAGCTAAAGTTAGATTGCCTCTAGCGGTCTAGCCCTCGCACAAAAGCTATTTATAATACCTATAAATATATTAGATAGCGTGACAGAATGACAAAAGAGTTCAAATACAGACAGGAAAAGACATTTATTGCGATGGTACTACATTAGAACAATAAAAAGAACCAGTCAACCTGTGTGACGGAATGTAATTATTGTTTTTTAATGAAACTGTTACGGACGCCTAAGTATGCCCACAATAACTTATCATTTTTGATTATGAGTCTTTATTAAGTATTCTCTAAAAAATCTGATTCGACAACCAACCAAACAATCATTAAACTAGTCATTAAATCCAATACATTCTGAAAAAACGGTATCATTAAACTCAATCAAACATTTAAGTAGTTTACACTTAAGGGTAGTGCAGCAAAAAACCATTTATTGAGAAGGTGTACATTTTGGGGAAACTTGAGACAAAACTTTCTTTTCTAAACGTCTCCTCATGTTACATCTCCCATTATAATGCCTACGTCTACTTATTTGAAACACAATACATTTTTCATTGCAGAGTGATAACTTGCCTCAAATGATAAATAAGTGTTTCAGTTGAAATTCTACTCTCAAGTATACCATATCCTATTAATCGAGTATGATAGCTTTCATTTCAACCATGCTTTTAAGTCTATGTAAGTTTGGTAGATACATACAACACAATAATGAATCAGAAGTAAATTCCAATCGCCATTCTACTGCATGAGTCTCATAAACTCCTTGAAATCCGTATTCTTCGGCCTACTAATGCAATGCAATGGTATTGCCCTGTGGTGAATACTTTTAAATTTGGTTAGCTTAAGAAGAATATTACCAAGCTTTGCAATCACATTGAGTGAATCCTTGTATCTTATTCCACCCATTTCATGATCCTGATGAAATTCAAGATGAACTGCACACTGAAGCCCGAATTCGAGGAAAAACGGAGAGTATAACGTTGGAGTTCCATTTCCATTAGTTTTAAATGCTAGTTTCGTCATTTCTGTTTATGATTATGGTTGTATGTACCCATAATTCTTCATATGTATGACGATGATGCGCATGCAAGAAAGGGTTATGATTATGATGCAATGATGAATACAGACTTACTCCAGTAGAGAGGAACCTCCTAAAATAAAAACTCCGGCTTTGTAGTTGCACATAAACAATTGTTCATAAATGTGATCGTAATTTTAATGTCGGCTTCTGATGCATAATTCCAGCACTCATATCTCGGTTCTAACGATCCTCCTGAATCAGATAATAATCGACTGGAGGCTTCCCATCCAACATGAGAAAGCACACGAGATATTAACCGAGTTCCATTTTCTACCTAACGGATTATGACAACGGGAATGTGCTGCGAGGCATGAATATAAAAAACACGAACGAGGAAGAAATTTTTTAATGGATATTTCTATCTCGGTTTTTACTGCACGCCGGAGAATTAAGTTTTGTTGTGTGGTGTCAACAATAAACTTGACTATTTACTGCTCCACTTATTATGTTGTGAAACAACATCTTGGGATTGATCTTTTTCTTCTTCTTTGTCCTTCTCTTTATCGGAGAATTTGCGTAGAGCGTAGAGTGTAGAGCGTGTACACATCACAGCTGTCTTTGTCCTTCTCTATATCGAGAGAGGAACGTAGAGTGTAGAGTGTAGAGCGTGTACACATCACAGCTTCCTTTGTCCTTCTCTATATCGAGAGAGGAGCGTAGAGTGTAGAGTGTAGAGCGTGTACACATCACAGCTTCCTTTGTCCTTCTCTATATCGAGAGAGGAGCGTAGAGTGTAGAGTGTAGAGCGTGTACACATCACAGCTTCTTTTGTCCTTCTCTATATCGAGAGAGGAGCGTAGAGTGTAGAGCGTAGAGCGTGTACACATCACGGCAGAGCTCTGC